>VDFB02347134.1:0-50037 GCA_007258455.2 Sequoia sempervirens
GAGATTTCAATTCAATAGTTTGTTTCAGGCTCAAATCTTATACTATATGTAGTCTATCGGTTAACAAGAATTGTTATTTGAAAATAAAAAAAATCTAGTAAACTTTCTCTAAAGTATCAATACATGTTCACAATGCATGTGTATCTATGTTATTGAAGGTGAACAAGACAAATATCACTTTAGTTGTAATACAAGATAACTAAGTAAAATTGGGGTATTTTTTGGAAGTAAAATACATATTATTTAAATTAAGAACGTCTAAATGTTTACAATAACTCAAATAGGTTTGAACGATACATCTCTACGATCATTCATTGGTGTCTAAACTACTATAAGTACAAGTCCTTGTCATTCATCTCTACGATTTCTTTTAGAATGGGCATAACTCAGATAGGATTGAATGATACATCTCTACGATCAGTCATTGGTGTCTAAACTACAATAAGTACAAGTCCATGTCATATATATTGACTATTAATTGCACATCTTCCTATACTTGCTCTCACATAGTATCTCCATATTAATGGAAAAAAATTATTGAATAAAATATCCTTCTGTACAAAATTTAAACTTGTAACTACAAAATATCTCAATTATGTTGTAGTATCACCTTACCACTATGCATCTCAAACCAAGGTACCACAAAGCCAACCAATAATGGATAAATCAAAATTTCAAATTCAAGTGAAGTATGTTATGCTTCAATAGATTCATCATTTTTATGGTTTCCATGAGATATGTTAGTAACTTCATTCTCCATGGTATTAAGCATTTGAATAAGCATATCAAGAGTGGAAAGAGGAACAATAAAGGTTGGAACCTAAAAGACTATGGTGTAATATGCCCTAGACTATCCTCCTTTTATCTCATATGTGAAAATGAAAACCTCCAGACACCAGTATGTAGCTTCTATACTCTCGGTGTTGTTGGAACTTCGTCTATTGATGAGAAAGTGCAAATTTTGTGACTTGTCAACTTGTAGGGTTAGAGTTCTTAGAGTGCATGAATGGACAAGTAGCCTTCAATATTCCTTTAAATAGCTTCAGATATGCAACCTACACACATGAGAGGAGAGGAAGGGTTGTGCCATATAGGGGCTTCCCTCAATCAAACCCCATGTTGGTATTTCTAACTCCACAATGGTAAATTATGGTAAAAGAGAGTGTATCCTTGGATGGATAGAGGCTAATTGAAAAATAAGTAATGAACCAGTGACAACTTATTCTCACCACTTAGATTTGATCTCCTTGATGGAATGAAGTCACACTCATCACCTTCGAGGACCAATTGGTTCTTGATTTGATTTGATTTGATTTGATGACCTACAAGTGTTAGTACACATAAACAAAATGCATCCAAAACATATGCCAAAATTATGTAAAACACATGGCATGATGCTTTAATGATGAAATTTTGATTTTGCTCTTGACTGTTCTTGAATGCTTTTAGGAATATTAATTGATTCTCCAAATTTCATGTTCATCTAAATGGTGAAAATACCTTGTATTTATATGCAATTCTTCTAGTTTTCTAAAAAGAAAATAATGATAGTCAACATTTGAAATAATATATTACTAACACCGACATATATTCAGATTTGGGGCCAACTTAAGTGGTCTAGGGCACAAACTCCTACTTTTTAGGAATCAAAAATGTTGGGAGCTAAATATTAAATACATACTTTCATTTTTCATGTTTAATTTTTCAATATTGTTTATAAAAATGGGAAATTAATGCATAATAGGTCCAAGCACATAGGGGGGAGCAAAACCTAATGTGAAATTGTCAAGGGTGACAATTTTCAATGCTAAAATTCAAAGTCACGTGGATCAAATAATGTGCACATATAATTTTAAAATAATAGAAATATATTGTAGAATGTGCTCAATGATCTTAATTAGTGCTTTGTGATTAGAAGGTTTGACAAACTATTTCATGTTTTGTTTTCTAATCTAGGTCAATTTTGTATTATAAAAATGATCCCCAAGCTTGCAAAAATGGGCCTAATCCACAAATTTGATCAACCCATGTGTGGAAATGAATGCATATGTTTTGATATCTAAAATATGCACACCTTTGTGTCTAGAGCTATGTCAAAATAACTAGTAATGTTGATAAACATCTTTAAGAATTTAAGATTCAAGGATCTATTCTTTAGTCAAGCTTTTGGATTTGAATTAATAGTTTAAACAATGCTCAAAGACATGCAAAACAACCATACAATATGGCTAATTTGTTTTTATTAAGGTAAGCAGGAATCCAAGAACTTGAGCCCTACATAAAAGTAGCCCCAAGGGTTGAGCAAAACTAGACTAAAAGAGGTTAGAACCAACACATGATCGACACATTAATAGTATAATACCGGTCAGAACCAGCACATGATCAACACATTAATAGTATATAAAGGTATTAGAGTTCAACTTTAACATAATAAAAGCAACAAAATACAAAACAACTTAGGGGGTGAGGGATCCCCAATCTTATAAGAGAAAATTGAACATTTCCTCATAACTTTCACAATTATCAATATTTTTCTCCTATTTTTTTAGCATTGCATGATTAAAAGGGTTATGACCGACCTGTGCATGGCCATAGTACTAAACTTTGTCATGGCTTCCATTCTTTTCTCCACCTCCTCGAACTTGGATTTCAGTTTCTCCACCTCCAACACCATTTGCAAGTAGTGCTCACAATTATGTTGTTCAATATATCTAGTTTGTTGATAATAATGTAGATACATTGATATACATTTATGCAAAGTGATGATATATATTATTTTTAAAATGCGATCAGATGATTGAATCTTTAAGATGAATTAGATTTTATCCTTTTATACAAAACCCCTAATGTACAAATCACACATTTTAAATTCAAATCAGCAAATAATAACTATTTAAAAAAATAACTTAAACCCCAATTCAAAGGTTGAATAATCAAATCTGTAATTGTGAACAAGAATTCGAGGGTCAGGTTGGAAATGCATTATATTCTCTTCACAAAGAAGATTGAAATGTTTATTATTATCTACTTGTAAGAACAGTTTCCCTGGGCGTCCATAGGGAATCTCATCATGCCTTGCTTACAGTGCTTTCCTTTTCCAACTCCACAAGCAAAATAGTAACTTTCACACGCCTGCAACTTAAAGGAAAATCCATCTCCTCCCCCATCATTTTCACCAGCAATAAGTTTTGCACCTTCAAAATCACAATTCTCAAGTTGTACGTCTGTGGGCAGCAAGTAGACATCATGCCCCTTTGGATATTTAAACACTACGCAAGAATCACCATTCAAAATCAGATCATATCAGACGATCAAAATCAAGCGATCACTGAATGTGATTCAAAACGTTGATGCAAAATCTCTAATACAATCAAATTCAGAAATAACGGATAACTGACGAAAAATAATTGTAATCATAAGACGTAATTAGTTACCCAGAATGTCATCTACAAACAGTCCACCTGGAATGAATCCCACCCAGGTTATGTAATCAAAACCATATGTCCATCCGCTGTTATCCCCAACAGTATAATTATGCGCATTTACAGTACTACCCAGCCAAGCAAATGCGAAGAAACAGAGGAGAGTATAAATGGGCTTCGTAGATCTGAGTTTTTCCATGGATAAATCGTTCATGTAGAAGAAAGATCCAAACTAATGGAAAGGAAACCAGAAGTGGGTACAAAGATTATTGGTTTTTAGTAGCTCTGAATTTATTGTTGAATTCTTCCATGGCCACATTTAGAAAGGATGGCACCGACATTCAAGACAGTCTAATGGCGAAACTATAGCAAGGGCTTTTCAATTGCTCCGAGAGATTAGCTCATACAATAGTGCAAAGTATGGAAGGCCCATAAAATTTCTTATTTTATGGAGTATAATGTGGAGTTGTTTTTTTGTGGAGATTTCAACTCAATAGTTTGTTTCAAGTTCAAATCTTACATTATATGTAGTCTATCAGTTAACAAGAATTGTTATTTGAAAATAAAAAAAATCTAGTAAACTTTCTCTAAAGTATTAATACATGTTCACAATGCATGTGTATCTATGTTATTGAAGGTGAACAAGACAAATATCACTTCAGTTGTAATACAAGATAATTTAGTAAAATTGGGGTATTTTTTGGAAGTAAAATACGATTTTTTTTAGAATGGGCATAACTCAAATAGATTTGAACGATACATCTCTACAAGTCCATGTCATATATATTGACTATTAATTGCACATCTTCCTATACTTGCTCTCACATTCACCCAAGATCTTCCAATTAATAAAGATACTTGCACAAACATTTAATTATGTAATGCTCCCCTAGACTTGAGAACAAATCATCCCATATTTCATACACATTTTTCATATTCAAATTCAAATTCAGCTCTTATTTAATGCATATATTATTTTTTTAAATGAATCTATAAAAAGAAAATTCTCTTATTTAATGCGTACATTTAAAAAAAAATTTCCTACGTGTCCATTTTCACAGGATAGTACATTATCCTTTTTACTCTAGGTGCTCTACACTATATCCTCTACAATTTTTAATCTCATGATGATACTTTTATATTTCATAGATATCAAATGCATAATCTTCATATTTTTTAGTTGTGAAAAAATGTTTTATAATTTATACTTTAACTATTTACATAGTGTATATTTATATATATTTGTCTAATTGTATATACTTTTATACATGTTTTTCATCAGCTATATATAAATTTAAAAATTATCTATAATGTTTATATTTACAAACTTCCACCTATATATGCTTCTATATAAAACAATGAGTAAATTTTTATATGTATATATAGTTAGATATTTACATAACATATATAAGTGAATATATATAATTATTATGTAGCTCCAACATACCATAGAATGTTTTTTGTTACAATAATCTCTTATTACGGTTTTTCTCTTGAAAGTTTATAGTCATGCATTGTTGAGTTTTTATTTATATTGATGATTTTATGTTTAAGTTTTATTTTTGTTGAGAGGTTTATCTATCTTACCAACTTATCAACTATGTATATGTGTATATATAATTATGTATATTTATTTTAATTGTGTGTTTGTATATATACACATTTTTTTAAATGTTTATTTATAGAAACATACAAAGTTGTAAATATTATTTAAGTTGTATACACATATATAATTATATGCATATATATAATTGTATATGCATGTATATATAACTATATACACATACATACTTGTACATATAATTTTCTAAAGTATATAAAAAATTATAAATAATATTTATAGTTTTTATGTTCACACATAGTGTTGGCACTCAATTTAATAGTTCCTAAATTTACTTGATTCCTAATTTTATTTATATTGTGGATTTCCCATACTACAAAGTGCATGTATTTTGGTATAGATCACACAGTTGTTGATATCATGACTCTTCCTTGGCATTCAATGCTTTGTCAACCACCATTGTCAATATCTTCATATTACATTAGCTAAGAAGGGAATAGTCAAATAATAATATAATGTGAATACCTTTAGCCCATAATCATTTTTAGGGTACAATAATAAACATTAAACAATGTGGTAACATAGTGGTATTGAATATAATCTAGTATGCAATTATAATTCTCAGTCCAACTAGTTTTAAGAAATATTATAGTTTATGGGTTTGATTAGTACATAAATATTTATCTATTTCTAAACATAAATTGATTATTTAAGGATTGATTAAATAAGTGTATGTGGTTTGTATCTATTACTCATAATTAGAATGAATTTGATCTTCAATTTATTTTTATTTTGTGAGATTGAAATTGGTGAACTTAATTGAGTTAAAGTTAATTATTTGATTAGGAGAAGATCAAAATATTATATTCAAGATATCGTATTACCCAAAATTATCGCAATTAGCAACTACCAAATCAACAATACAATTAGCGATACAATAACAGAGAAAAGTGAGACCTCAATTTAGATGGCATGCTCAAAGATTCTTTCTGGTTAGACATGGGCATGTGCAAAAAGATGGGGGACCAAAAAGTGGTCAGTGTGTTATAATGTGAGTCATTATAATACACTCATGTTATGACCTAGTAGTGATTGAGCCTAGGCCAATCACTACTAAGCCATAACATGAGCATGTTATAATAGAAAATTTATAATGTGAGCATGTTTTAATGTTCTCACACTATGATTGTCATAAAAATTAAAAAACAAGATACGTCTTGAGCTCATTTGAGCTAAAACCCCTTTCTTTGTAGTAGCTAAATGCTAGTGAGGAATATCATGAAAGAATTTTCAATATGATCAAGTCACCAACACAATATCACCATGACATCTACAAGGTCAAGAAAGCAAGTTTATTTAGGTATTCAACTATATAAATCAAATAAAATATTAATTGTTCAATTGTTTTGATTTAATGTTTTTTAATTTTTAAGAATTGAAATATTTCAAACCCTAGCTCACCAATTTATGAAAACCCTAGTGAAGAGAAAGAACAACCAAACCTTGAATACGATCCTCTATATGTTCCTTGAAATCCTCCTCAAACACAATAAAATATAATAGGTTAAATTGAAACCAACAAATGGGAACTCCAACCGTTGGTAGAGAGGTTGAAAAATCCATATACAACTAGTTCACATCAGACAATCCTCACCACCTCATTGAAATATTTCATCTCTCATATAAATTTCATGAGTGGCCAAATAAATGTGTGGTTAATAAGAGGAAGGAAGAATAGAAATTTTACTCCACAAATTTTTTTATACCAACAAGTGAAAGAGAAGAAAATATCAAAATATAATTTATGTGAATTATTCATTGATCTATAAACCAATGCACCTATGCACACAAGTTACAAGAGGTTCCCTATTAATTGGTGATAACATAAAGGAATAAGATATTTTGTATGGGAAAGGTGGTAGAAAGATTTTTCCTATCCTCCATGCAACAACAATGAGGTTCCAAACTATTTTTGAACTTAAACTAGATTGTAAATTTTTCCTCAATGAGATTCTAAATTATTTTGATTGCATGAATTCTAGTGCAAAAGAAAAGGAATTTTATAGGATAGAGATGAGTCAAATTATTCCTAGGACCAAAAATAAAGACCCATATCTAGCCTATACATTATCCACATCATGATCCCTTCTATTTTGAAGGATATTTTTAAGGTGGATAGTTTATAGTCCATTGACTCCCACAAAAAAAAACTTGTTAAAGCACAACAAGCCTTTTGCATAGGGTGATGAGGGAAAGGATCCTATTTCTTGATAATTACCTCACCTTTTCTTGAATTATGGGTCTATCTATTATTATAGGTCTAAGGATTCTCAAGATCCATATTTAATGATATGGTATTCACATATGAGTTTCTAAATAGGACATTTGACATTCATGGACATGTAATTTGAATAAGGTTAAATTGTTATTTTTAATTCCTTTTGAAACCTAAGATTTACTATATCATCTATGATGATCAAAATTAATGTAAATTGTATGTACTAAAATTTTAGGGTCAAATTTTTCATCCTACATTTATCATCCCTTCAACTCTCAATTATGTGGCCACTTTAAGTCCACATGTAATTTGTAAGGCAAAAAACATATTGCATGTAAATATGTTTTCCTTATTATATGATGTAAATATGTTTTCCTTATTATATGAATGGTAATATTAAAATTCATATTTGATGATGGAAATTTGGATCTTGGACCTCCAACATTCAGACCTATTAGTGGGAGTGGTTTTACAAGTTTCACTTATCTAATATTGACCATTTTTAATCATTAGGTTTATAAATACTTATAGGTATATTTTTCTAAAATAATGGTGTTCTATTTTTAGCTAATGACATTAATTCAAACTCATCCTAATATTCATGGCATAATAGAGGTGGAAAATGTTATGATTTTTTTATCTTCAAATATTTTGATAGAGGTATGAGACAAATTAGTAAATTTTATATTTTATTTATTGTTTTATCCCATATCTATTAGTGTAAATTTGGATTATATTCATTTGTAGTCTAATTTTTTTTCTTGATGTTGGTCACAAGGGATCAAAAATCCACTTCATGCACCTACCCCTCAGAAAAATAAAGAGGAAACAAATAATTGAGGTCAATTATTATCTTGTGTAAGTGTATTCATTTATATGTCATTGCATATTTATTTTTCTATATTAACATGCATATTATATATTATATTAGTTAGACATCTAAAAAAAATAGAGAGGAGGTCAAGTTAGCAGGTTCAAAAGAAAACAAAATAGGTTTCTTCTCCATCTACTTGACCAACAAAGATTCATTGACCCTTCCATCCATAGGATAATTAGATTATAGATTTTTTGTATGTATATATGGATTTCTTGTACATATATTTTTATTTTACTAACTAAAACAAATATGTTTGGGACCTACTTTCTTTCTAACACTTCCAGGATTTTTCATCTAAAAGGAGAAAGATGGGTCCAAAAATGCTTATGTTTTGCATTCAAAAGATGGATGGGATACTATTGTGAAGTTTGTTTGGATGTTTTTGAATGCTTACAAATGTAGATAAATGAATATGAACTAATCTAAATGCAATATGTTGAAAAACACAATGTTGATTGCAAATATGAACTAGAAACCTAAACAAATGAAAATAGAAATTGATGAAACTGAACAGAGTGCACCTGGAGGCAGATTACTGTTGCTGGAAGGTTCCAGAAGTCACTATTAATGGCCACTAGGATTGATTCTCCATGCATGGAAAATTAGTCCCGCTTCTAATGAAATGTCCAACAAACAAGTTTCTAGCTCAGGAGTTGAATTCTAAAAAAACCACTTTTCAGGCCTACAAATGGGACTTATTCACCATGGGTGGAGAAATAGTCCACCTATAGGAATTAAAATTCAAGAGTAGATTTTGTGGAGCTAGATCTACACTTTTGCTTCCTACAGGTGTCTGCTTCTGAAACTATCGGATTCGGGTCTAAAAGTGACTTTTTGTTGATTCTTTGACTTGAATGATGAAGGGATGACTTGAATGACTTTGTAACTTGATCCTCAATGATTTCCAAGCTTCCAAGAGACCTAAATCTGCAAACACACAAGAAGAAAAGAAGAAATGTTGATTCTTAGGGCATGGGGGTTTGCCTTAGTCAAACCCCTTTTAGGTAATTAAACCAAAATGATGTAAGAATGGAATGAAACATGCAATAATGGAATAGATTACCTTGCCATCATGATAGATCTTGAATTTTTGTAGAAAAACATGAAGATTCAACCCTTGAATGTCTTTAGAAGCTCTCTTAATGTCTTGTAATGATAAAACCCTAAGTTGATTGACTTGAGGTGGAAGATTGGTCTAGATGAATGAGTGATAGGAGATAAGAGATGTGAAAATGAGGATAAAAACACATATTTATACACTCTTTTGCCTTAGTATCTCATTCAAACCTCATCACAGGATAACATCAAGTGTTTTTGAATAAAATCCTGAAAGAAAATTTAAAATATTTTGAATTTGGTGCCAAGGGGGTGGCGAATGGGTCCCACCTACGACCTAAAAATGTGTGTCAAGAAATATGTTGTATTTAATGTTGTTTGTTGGGATAATACTCAAAAATACACTTAATTAAGTATATGAGAGCATAAAGGGGCCGAATAAAGCATGAAAAAGGGATAAATAGTGAAGATGTTCCTAGAAGAGCATGAAAGCTTGTTACAAGACTTTACAAGACTTCAAAATAGGACTTGTTGATGAATATAAAAGTGATTTTTTGGTGAATTGTAATTAATAGAGTCTAGAAGATTATAGAAATGTCTTACAACACTTCACAACACCTTCAAAAGATGTCTTTAAAATTATTTTTTTTAATTTTCAAGGGTCCAAGACCTAGTGTGGATGCATAAAATGTCTCACAACACTAGATTAAGGCCTCATTAAGTTCAATTTATCATGAATTAATCCTGTAACGCCCGCCGTGCAAGCCCCAAAGAACAAACAACAAAAGAACGCAAATATTTTTTTTTTGCGTTTAAAAAATAAATAAATAATCATCATATCAATATTAAATGATCATATACAACAACAAAATCAACCATGTCCTTTGGGGCCCCACGAGATTACATCAAAAATAGAAATTACTAAACATCATCTCACAAGATATCAAAAGGAGTTATAATGACAACATTAGATAAGTACATACATAAATTCTACCACAAGATAACCCATGAGACATTTCATAGCCAATTAAAATTATAAAGTAGATAATTACATTACATCATCTTTCAAATGTTACATCATCCATAAAGTTACATCATGGATCCCAAACATGTGGGATGAATACAATATACAAGTTATCAAAATACAATGAGATCAACTGTAATAAATCTTCAACTGGATAAGATTGAAGCCACGAACGCTGATGGGGAACCCAACGGTGTGCGGAGCACGTTCCACCCAACCACCCCCGTGCTAAGAGGTGACAGAGAAGTAACTCCGACCAAGAATGACAACAAAAAGTACAACCATACAAAAAGTACCAACATAGATCCATCTCACAATACACCAATTAAAATGAGCAACCAATAACACCATATCACAATGTCATAAAGATGCAAGATCGTAAATAAAATATAAATGAGATCATACAACGCATGCTAAAGAGGTAACAAAACATTAATCTTAAATCAATTTAAATCAATTCAAACAACAATCTAAATCAACTCCCACAACCCACTTCCAGAGGAACACAATAACACAAACACATGGGCAACTAGGGGAGAGTGTCATCGCATAGTCCTACATGGGCTGTCCTATGCTCTTCCTCCCAACTGGAGGCGCCGGTCCATAGGGTGACTAATGCGGAGCCATAAACCTCTCGAGAGGACGAGGTTACGACCTTGCCGACCACGGCCTTCTCAATCTTCCATTAGCCTAAGGGAGCACTAACGAAGACGAGGCATCCATATTTTAAATCTTGTAATGATATTACTACCCAACCCTCCTAGGTTAATTATTAGGTTTTCACTTGATTACTAACTCACTCGTGGGTTATCCTGAGCCCTTCCCCTTAAACGGGGCGCCGGCCCCCACGAGGAGCCACTCTCCCTAGAGACCCACCAAAACAAAAAAAAAGAAACAGGGGTTGTACCATGCCAATCATGATCATCAAACTATGACAACAAAATCAATACACGAGGCATAAACCATCTCGCAAATAAAATACCATAATATAATCTCATAATTCGGTACACCCCAAAACTCAACAGAACTCAAGATGAAAATTCAACAAAACCAACATCCTCTGGAAGACTAAAGTGCTAACACAAAAAAGGGCTCCCATAACAAAGAATTAACAAAGTCCCCAAACCCAACAAGGCAACAAGATTTAATAAATAAAAGAAATAACTTATTAATTCCAGGGTAGATTTCAAAATAAATACCATTCCTAAAATACAGTCATACTAAAACCAGAACAAATAAACAATGATGTTTTACTTTCGTAATGGATTTCTCTTTTGCTAACAATATCCTTTCCAAGTTGTAATTTAACAAATCAATAAAACAGATTTCTTTCTATTTAACTAATATTTTCATTGTAAAAATTTCTGCTTTATTTTTAATCAGAAAAGAAACAGAATCTAAATGTGAATATCTATTTTCTAAATAACAATTAAATTAACAGAAAATATCATTTAAATCAGAAACGAAACATAACAGAATATATACATACATGCCTTTGTTTAACTATCAGTTATATTTAACGGAATATATTCATCAAAAAGAAATTGAATATATATATATATGTATATTGTACACAGAATCGAATAATATTTTTTTATCAGAGAACACAGAATAATTAAATTAACTAATAAATATATATATATATATATATACATATAAATACATATATATATACATATATATATATATATAAAGATAAATATCCACACAAAAGAAATTACCATATAAAAATTCGCGGAATAAACAAAAAGTTTAACATATAAAATTCACATGGGAATTTTATTCCCAACGTACACAGCCACGGAAAATTTCGCCGCCGGCCGTGGCAGTCTACGGATTGCTCACGACAGTCCTGCCGTAGGACAGTCCGCAGGTTGTCACACGGACCGGTGGCGGGGTGGTGGGTACGGCCAAGGCCGGCCCCCACACACAGCCATTGATAATAAATATAAAGCCCAAACAAAAATTGAATACTATGCACAGTTTCGGCGGATTTAAATTTTTACTAAAAAAAAAATTCATAAGTTCGAATATAGATATATATATATATATATATACAGAGATGAGAACATTTTTCAAAGAAAACAGGGAAAAGATACTACTGTACATTTCACTGTGCCAAATTGAAAATAGAAGGACTGTTTTAATAAAATGCATGTACAAACCAGAATATCACACCCAGAGATTTGTTGGAAATAAAAATTGTCCCTACACCATATGTATATTTTATTTTTTTAACAATTGAGACAGCAAACTACTGTTTGTTTCCAGATTACAATAAAACCCTTTTAATCAACAACAACTCAGAAACCCCAAAAATTTTCATTAAATAAATAACAATCCCCAATTCCCTGCTAAAATTTCCTTTGATAAAACTGTAATCCCAATAGATTTTCTTCCTATCATTATTAAATTTCCAACCCTAAATACAATTTCATTTACAAACACCAATTCCTATTTTAACAGAAAACAATATAAATTCAAAGAGAGAACCTGGCGTCCTTCGCTTGCGGAAAATTGAAGAAGCTTAATCTTCTTGCTGTACTAATTCCTTCCTGCCGATCTTCCAGCAACAGATCCAAATCTTCCTTCCTCTTCACCAATTTTCTCCAAAAAAACAAAAAAGAAACTAAGGGCAGAGAAATGACTGGACATAAAAATTTCTTCAGCATTCGAAAAACATCCCTTTGAACAAAGAAACCCCTTCTTAAAATCCATGCCCATGAATCCTTTCAATTCCTCTTCCCGTGAATACCAGAGGTCACATTTCAAGAAATAAAATCAAATAATATTTAACCTTAATTTCTTTTGTTGCCTTTTTCATATTTCATTTTTTTATTTTCCATGTATTTGATTAAAACTAAATTAATTTAAATCCACAAACATGAACTTTTAAATATATATATATATATATATATATTTCTTTCCATAATACTTTATTAACTAATTACTTCCATATTAAACAATTAAAAATCAACCATTGTAGGATACAAGATAAATGTAATATTTTTATTACTACTAATATTTATTCATTGTCATATTTAATTATTATTTTATGTCTTTATTTTTATCAATTACTTAATTATTTAATTTACCACATAAAACCATTCACCACTTTAGACAAATCATAAAATCGCAATAACATACAAAGACCAATGCAACTACACAATTGAATGTGACCAATACGCACAAACCAAGAAGATACAGGACTGTTGACACCTTGGAACGGAGTTACTTTTCATGTCACCTCAAATATTCAACTCCCTGTCGTTGGGTTGGTTCAATGCTCACCCAGACCTACCGAAATAGGTGGAATCGAGTCTTATTCCTGCAAAGCCTGCATCCACAAGGTGATATACAATATACATAAAATCAAAGCATTGTGAGGAGGATTCACAGCGTAGCAGGGCGCTCGCGAACGAGTGATGCTACCTGTCCCCTCACCAAAACATATCATCATAAAATTTTACACCACATCATAAATTAATATTCTATAGTCTATTGCATTCCAAATAACTCCATCAATGATCATAATAAAATGTCATCACAATATCCATGGCATCATAAGAGGATAGTATTAGTCTAAGCTACCACACATAATATCAACAGTACCATCCAAATCACAATGTGCCAACAAAACCACAAAGAATGTCAAAAAAATCAAATAGTAGCATGAGGGGTATTACAAATCCCATGTCAAAAAAAGGGTCCTTTTTTCTACGGGCACACATTTAGCCCCCACTTTAGTGAGAGGATGAACTTGCTTCAAACTCACACTAAAGTAGACATTCAAGAGAGATCTCCATGTATAGATGTAGATGCCAAAGAATGAAAAAGATCAAAGGAGGTGGCCAAGCCCCCAAGATAAAAAATCATGCACAGGCAAGATGGAAAGAAAGATGAGGTGAAAAATATGTAATCACTCTGGGGCCATAGAACTCTAGGTCGTCTACAAGGTGAGAAGGCCACAACATACTCACTCTGGGGCCACAGAACTAGTTGTCCATGGGGTGAGAAATCCCAAAAGGTGAGAAACATACACTAGTTGGTATGCACTCACAAACACAAAGGTGGCTATGGGGAAAAGTCATGCCTCTAGGTGGGATTCCCACTCAACCATATTATCAAAGTTATACCTATTGATAACTTTAATAAGGCATCACAAAATAAAATCAAACAATTTTGATACTTATATACATTGTTAATGCAAAATAATGTTAAGGATTGTTCAAAAGGGATTTCGCTTTGTTCATGTAATGTCTCATCTTAGGTAACATCATGCTCAATGTCTCCAAGAGATGATAAGTGCAAACAATCTCATCTTGGGTAACATCGTACCTAATTCTTCCAAGAGAGGGAATCACAAGAAAAAGGAAAATCACACAATGAAATGTGAGTGGTGATTTATTCCCCCACTTTGAAGTAGTTACAAGCACCTGTATTGCGAGAAATTGCTTTAAAGTAGAAGAGAAAGAGAGAGACATGAGAGCTTCCTCGAAAATCCCTATTCCAAGTCATATGTTTCATATAAGCTACACCATGAAAGGGAGAAGTATTTCATATGCAAGCCAACTTAAGGCATGTCATCCACATCCCAAGCTTTCTCTTATGTAGTCATGAAAAGTTAACGACTAGCCAAAGGAGGCAACCACAAGTGACATACGAGGACAAGGCTGTCAAACCCCTTGCCCCCACTTAGTGTAGGACAAAGGTGAGCCAAAACAATTGATGAAATGCATGCTAGAGTGAAAATAAATAGCAATTAGAGGAATGAGGTTCCCCCACATAGGGAAGTATACCAAACTCCTAAAAAATGTTGGATTTTACAACTCAAAGCATTACATTCATTATTGGAGTGACCATGAACTCTATGATAGGTGCAGAATGAAGTCTTGGAATAACATTTCTTTCAAGTTGTAGGAGGGAGAGTGATCAATTTATCATGGAGAAGGCTTGACAAGATAACTTCTTGATCAAGAGGAAAAGGTGGTTGTTTGAATGGGGTTAAAGATATATCTTGCTTATTTTTCATACCTATGTAAGACTTTGTAGATTGAGATGTTTGGTCTTCTTCATCATAGGAGGATACAAAATCTAACAAATTCAAATCATGAGTAGTCTACAAGATGATAGTTTGAATTTTTTAGGATGGTTAATGCTTGAGGTCATTAATTGTGAAGGAGTTAGGGGTATGTTGTGTGAGACTAAATGAAGGTGGGTAAAGGATGAGAAGGTTATGAGAATGTCCTATGGGATATGTATTGATCAAAGGGGATCAAATAAACACTGGTGCATTCATATCCTTAGTAGGTTTGTTTGGATATATCTCTAAGTGAGGGAAATAAAGAACCACTTGCTTTCCACAATCCAATGCCATGATATTCTCCCTAGGAGGAAAGTCTTTAGGAGAACAAAAAGCCACATGTTCTTGACAGGGAAACCTATGTTCTTCCACAATAATTTTTTTTCCAATAGGGGAATGATCAATGATGGGATTAGGAGGAGAGGAATGATGAATGTCCATTGTCATTAAAGGTGCATTCTCTTGTTCCATATTATCTACCCTACAAGGAGAGCTTGTAATATGTTCATCCAAGTTTGAGGTTTGTAAAGTAGCTTCATCACAAGTGGAGGAAGTATCAAGAGAATAATCACTATGGTTTGTAAAGAGATCTTCCCATAGGATAGGGACATTAGGAAAGGGAGGATCAAGGGTGTCATGATTCTTAATAGGAACGTCTTCTAACACCAACCTATCCTCATCACTTCAAGGAGGGGTATTAGGAGATGAACAAGTGTAATTGTCATGACCATGAAGACTTGGTAAGGTGATGTTGAGGAATATGTCTAGGATCGAATGTTCTTGTTGTGTAAGGTCATCCAAAGGGGAACAATGAGATGGAGAATCGACAATTTCAAGGCTTGTGACTTCTTGTATCAAAATACCTTCGTCACTAATAGGAGAGGTATCAAAAGAAGAACAAGTGTGTGTGTGTGTTATGATTGTCTACATTCCCATTCTCACCAATGGGTAACATAAGATTAATAAATGTATGAATGGATTGTTTCTTAAGGTACCTATTATGGTAGTCAAAAGAAAAATCACAAAAGGGGATATTATGTGTATAAAATCCATGTTTAATCCAAACAAGAACATTTCTTTTGAAAGAAAACATGCCAAGTACAATGCAATGCAATTTTCAAATTTTTAAGTGTTTGTTTATTGCAACAATTTGAAAGTGAAACGAAACAATGCATGAAAGGAGCTATTTGAAGTGAAATTTAACAAAATGCATGCTACAAAAATGCAACTAACTGATATATACAAGTTAAGACACCAAACAGAAGTCCAAAAACAAATTTTTGAGTTTTATAAAATGTTGTTTCAGGGGTCAGAAGGGACTAATTCGCCCAAGGTGGAAAATGAGTCCTAGTATGGACTTTTTTCTATAATTTTCATTAATTTATGATTGTTTTTATGAATTCTAAGTGCTATCATGCAAAGCTAAATGAAAAGTGCAGAAAGTTGGAGCTTTGCAATGATTAAAGATGCAAAAATGCAACCTATTATGCACTTTTACTCATGCAAAAACAAAACTCTAGAATGAAAGATAACTAAGGAAAAATGCAATGCAAGAAACTCTAGAATGAATAATGGACTCCAAAATAAAAAAAGAGGAGATTCAAATATCAGGTTCACCAAAACAAAATATAGATTTTTGGGACCTACTTCTTTCTAACACTTCTAGGATTTTGTAAGATGGGTCCAAAAATGCTTATGTTTACATTCAAAATATGGATGGGATATTGATGTGAAGTGTGTGTGGATGTGTTTGAATGCTTAAAAATTTAGATAAATGAATGTGAACTAATCTAAATGCAAGATGTTGAAAAACACACTGTTGATTGCAAATATGAACTAGAAACCTAAACAAATGAAAACAAAAATTGATGAAACTGAATAGCATACACCTAGCGGTAGATTACTGTTGCTAGAAGGTTTTGGAAGGTTCCAAAATTCACTATTAATGGTCACTAGGACTAACTTGCCATGCATGGTGAATTAGTCATGCTTCTAATGAAAAGTCCAAGAAATAGGTTTCTAACTGTCAAGAGCTAAATTCTGACAAAACCACTTTTTAGGCCTACAAATGGGACTCATTCACCATGGGTGGTGAATTATTCCACCTACAAGAATCTAAAAATTTAGGAGTAGATTTTGTGGAGCTAGATTTTCACTTCTACTTCCTACAGGTGTCCACTTCCAAAACTGTCGGATTCAGGTCTGAAAGTGACTTTTTGTTGATTCTTTGACTTGAATGACTTTATAACTTGATCCTCAATGATTTCCATGCTTCCAAGAGACCTAAATATACAAACACACAAGAAGAAAAGAAGAAATGGTGATTGTTAAGGCATGGGGATTTTCCTTGGTCAAACCCCTTTTAGGTAATTAAACCAAAATGATGTAAGAATGGAATGAAACATGCAATAATGGAATAGATTATCTTTCCATGATGATAGATCTTAAATTTTTGTAGCAAAACATGAAGATACAACCCTTGAATGTCTTTAGAAGCTCTCTTAATTTCTTGTAATGATAAAACCTTAAGTTGATTGAGTTGAGATGGAAGATTGGTGGATGAATGAGTGATAGGAGATAAGAGATGCGAAAATGAGGAGAAAAACACATATTTATACACTCTTGTGCCTTAGTATCTCATTCATACCTCATCACAGGCCGACAACAAGTGTTTTTGAATAAAATCTTGAAAGGAAATTTAAAATATTTTGAATTTGGGGCCAAGGGGGACTCATTTGCCACCCATGGTGAATGGGTCCCACCTAGGACCTAAAAATGTGTGTCAGGAAATATGTTGTATTTAATGTTGTTTGTCAAGATAATACTCAAAAATACACTTAATTAAGCATATGAGAGCATAAAGGGGCCGGATAAAGCATGAAAAAGGGATAAATAGTGAAGATGTTCCTAGAAGAGTGTGAAAGCTTGTTACAAGAATTTACAACACTTCAAAACAGGACTTGTTGATGAATAAAAAGGAAATTTTTAGGTGAATTGTAATTAATAGAGTATAGAAGAATGTAAAAATGTCTTACAACACTTCACAACACCTTCACAAGACGTCATTAAAATTATTTTATTTGATTTTCAAGGTCCAAGACCTAGTGTGGATGCATAAAATGCCTCACAACACTAGATTAAGGCCTCATTAAGTTCAATTTATCATGAATTAATCCCATGTCAATAAAGGGTCCTTTTTTCTATGACACACTAACATATAACATTGTATGCCTATATGGATTTCTTGGATATATATTCTTTTATTTTTACTAACATATAAAATTTTATACTTATACAACATTGTTACGAATCATTTTTTTTATTATCAATGTTTCCTATATTTTCTATAAAATAGGGGATTAGGTTTATTACACATGTGTAATGTCGCAGAATTCCACCTAGGGGCAATTCCATATTTTTGCACTTTTTCCTAGCATTTATGACACCTTAGGGCATTAATGACAAAAATCCCATGAGTCAGAATCTTGAGATTTTGACTCCATATGGACTAATGGCAGAGCAACAGAAGCTTGATGACATGTTTCCTAAAAATCTAGATTGTGGACGTCTGCGCAACATGTGGATGTCTACGTGGCACTCTAGCATCCTAGCAGTTTTTCTGAGTTTGAAATGGGGAATCTCAAATCATGACTTTCATGACATGTTTCCTAGTAGTCTGAATTTAGGTGTAACAATTCTTTTCCACCTTTGCATGAAACAAAAATCCCTCCCTGGCTCTCATTTGGAGGTTCAAGCCATTAAAAAATGATCTCTTTAAACCTTCACTCCTCGGTTCTCTTCATTTATTGATAGCAACACTCTCACAAATGAAGCCATGTCAGACTAAGGTCCTTCCAACAACTACAACTCTCAAGCAAGTGCTCAGTGGTGCATCCATGTGCTCCAAAGAGGGTCTAGGCCCATGGGTAATGCTTTCTCTTCCTTACCCTTTTCTCCTACTTGTTAAGTTGCTATTTCATGGTGTGGGTTCTACTCCTAAAGTAGTTTTTTCTTTCACCACATGCTTTGTTTACTTCCTTTACATTCCTTTCCAACATGGTTGTCCATGGAGGTGGGAACACCAAAATGGATGTCTGACTAAGGTAGACCCCTATACAGCCCAAACCGTTTCCCCTTGTTCTTATGTGTGTAGGTGGCAAAGCGGAGCTTGGAGTGAAGCCTCAAACACCTGGTGGAAGGTAAGTTTTCTCCAAGTTCTCCTTGTACTTTGTTCTAAGTTTCTACCTTTTTCTAGTTATTTCATCTAGTGCACTTTTGACCTGAGCCAATAACTGAGACCTTGTCTCATCCACTTGATTTCTTGAGCTTTTTTTTTTCTTAGGATTCTAGCACACTATTTGGATGACAACGCGTCACACTATCATCCTGAATCCATGCTTTTGTCTTTTGGCTGAGAGCTCCTTTGTCTGAGGCAATAATATAGAAGTTTCACTCTCTTGGATTATTAACTAGTTTCTTGTAAAAGTTAACATATACCCATCTCTTTCATAATTCCTTTATGTTGAGGTGGATAGGGCAGTTCATTCCCTAGTGATCTCTTGAGAATGGAGAGACCCATGTGCAGTGAATCCCTCTTATTTCACATTTTGGTGAACCCAACATGAACATGTCAGATCTATTTTTTATAATTTTTTCACGTTTATGATAATACCTTCTCTAAGGAGGATTTTGATATGATGGATGGCACTCTTGATGAATTCTTAGAAGCGCCCTCCCCTATCTGTAAATATCCTAAGCAATCTTCCTCTTTGTTGGCCGAGGAGTCAGTAAATGTAGTGGTGGTCTCTATGGCTCCTTTGATCCCTAAGAAACTCGTCATTTACATGAACCTGAATGATTCCTCCTCTAGGGAGGATTATTCTATCTATGGGATCTCATGCCATAGTAATTCATCAGATCTATAATCAAGGTTCATGAAAGTTGTGGATTCCTCTTCATATAATGTTGTTGGGCACACATATAACACAAGAAGAAACAAACAAAACTTGGATCAACAACCTTATGTTCCTACATCTCAACCTACTCAAGTTCCTACTTCTTTACCACCTTCTCAACCAAGCCTTCCTACAACACCTAAACCTATGATTAAAGCACTTGGTGATTATGATCTTGTCAAGCAACTTTATATTACTCTGGCTAAGATATCATTTTGGGATTTACTTTAGACCTCTCCAGTTTATCAATAGATGCTTTAGGAAGCATTAAAAAAGATTCTCTCACCTACCTCTGCTAGGCCCATGGATGTTAATGCATTGTTGGCTCATATTCGAGTGGATTTTCCAAATATTATGTTCCATCCACAAGAAATCTTGCCTCCTGATGTGCAAAAGAAAGTAGACCCCTTGATGATTATAATTAATGTTAATAATATCGATATTAGGTGTGCTCTCCTTGACACTGGTTTGGCCCTCTACATTTGTAGTATCGACCTATTACCTAAGATTAAAATTGATTCATCTTCTTTAGTGGCTTCTTCCTTGTATATTTGTGGGTTTGATAACATTGGCCATCAAGATTTGGCATGATAATACTTCCTTTGCAGTTAGGTCCCATTACCTACCCTGGTTTATGTGATGTCTAGCCCTTTACCTTACAATCTTCTCTTGGGGAGACCTTGGATTTATGCTATGGGAGTTGTAACCTCTACTTTACACCATTCCTTAAAATTCATCACGAAAAATCAGGTGGTTATGATTAAATTAGATCCAGGAGTTGTTCACCTTTGTGAGCTAGTGGCTACTAGTCGTGCTTTAGTCATATCCAATCTCAAGAATTGCATTCCATCCTTAACCATTGATTCTATGGTGTGTTCTTCATCGATACCCTCTATGGAAGTTATCCCCAGAGCAAGTATTGTTGAAAACAAACCACCTAAAGCAAAAGATCCTAAGTCTCCTCTGTCTTCCCCTTCTCCTTGCAATTGAATGCTTTCCTTGGTGGTGATTGGGGATCCTTGGAATTCTCTAAATTATTTATCACAAAATAGAAGGAAAACCCCTCTTTCATAGAGTTTTCATGTACTTCTAATGCAAAAAAGGATGATACTCCTATTGAAAAAGAGAAGTGTGACCCTATTTAGGAGACCACTCCTTCCTCTACTGAAGAGGGTAATCCCACTCCTACAAAGGAGGTTAATGTTTGTGAGCCTAGCAAAGAAGGTGGGAGTGCTCCCATGGAGACATTCAACATTCATTGGTGGAATGAAACACTCTATGTAGAGCCGCCACCTACTGAAGTTTTACAAAATCATTACGGTTTTGGATATGAGCTTACTTCTTGATATGGTTATGGTTGGAAAGGTCTAGGGTGTATCAAGCAAGGAATTTATGTCCCTATCCAGTTCAAGCCGTGCAAGAATTATCTAGGTTTGGGATGCTCTATCAAATAATCTAAGCAGAAACCTTGGTGGAGAATTAACATGATTTCAGCTGAATCGCTAAACTTGGTCCACCCTAAATTGATAGAGAAAAGGGAGCAGGTCAAGAAAATCTCTTTAGATTCCTTCTCTTTAGATAAAGCACTTGAGGAATTCCTAGGTTCCTATTCCCTATTGTCTCATTTTCATCACAAGAGGCGATTCCAATATCACCTGCACAAACAAGCATACTTCAAAGAATTTTTCTTGAGTGTTGATGAGGAAGCCCTCTATCTGATGTTGATGCAATGTTCTGATATCCCATCCTGAAGATCATAGTTCCCTCCTTAAAGGAGACACTACTGAAATCTCTATGGATCCTAAGTCCTTTGAAATGGTAATTAATTTTGGGAAGTGTCTCTCTTCTTAGGAAGTAGATGAACATTCTAATCTCTTACATTCTCATCCTAATATCTTCACTTGGACATATGAGGACATGCCCGGTATGGGTATGTGTAGGATCATCATGGAAAAAACAAGCCCTTAAGTGGTGAAATTTTTTTTAAAAAAAATTTAGGCAACTTGACATAAAATTTTGAATAAGTTATCTATATTATTTCAAAAATATGTAATAATATAATATGTACAAAAATGAATGTAGTTTCTGAACTACTAGGTTTATTTAAAAAAAAATCTATTTGGTGAAAATCTAAAATGTCAATGCAGTATTACTTAAATTCCAAGGAAAAAATAAGTAGGTGTTTGTCTAACCACCCTAACCACAATAAAATGATAATTTTTTTTATAGGATTTTAGATATAAGTAGAGGACTCATGTCTCGATGTGATGCATTTTTTTTGTAATTTTTTCCAACTAAATAATTAATTATGAATTTTTTATGACAACTTTTTAAAAATATAAAAACTTGTATGTCTAACCACCTTAACTTGGTGAAAACTTCATGAAATTCATTTTTTTTTAATCGTATAGTATGCAAATAATAGAATGTGATGCATGTTTCAGATTCAAAAAATGTGATATCATTTGAAAGCTATAGATGTTTTTCAGTCAACCTATCAATCAAGACTTTAGTCATAATTCAAATAGAAAATGCATAATAATTATTTATTAAATTCAAGGTAAAGCATAATTTATATTGGTGGAAAGTTGAGAATCTCCTTTAAAAACCCTTTTCATTTCATCAATTTTAGGTAAAAAAAAGTCGTCAGCCACATACCCTACATATACCAATCATATCACCACTTTTTGGCCCATCATGATCCTACACATACCCATATTGATGAGTCCATAGTGGTTCACAATATCGTCTTATGTCCTGATGCCAAGCCGGTTAAATAGAAAATTTGAAAGATCAATCCCAAGGTGGCATTGATGGTTAAGATTGAGATAGAGAAGCTATTGAAAGTAGGCTTTATCTGTCTGATTGACTACTTCCCTTGGATCTCGAATATCATTGTCATTAGTAAACCTGATGGCCATATTCGAATATGCATTGACTTCTAAGATCTTAATAAGGCTTCTCTCAAGGATGATTTTCCATTACCTAATATAGACATGATTGTAGATCTGACAGCAGGCCATGCATTGCTATCTTTTGTGGATGGCTTCTTAGGTTACAATCAAATCCATATCAACTCGAAAGATCAATACAAGACAACCTTCACTACCCCTTGGGGTACCTTTTGTTATGTGGTCATGCCCTTTGGGTAAAAGAATACAAGAGCAACTTACCAACGGGCGATGACCTCGATATTCCACAATTTTATCCACAAGATCTTGGAAGACTATGTGGATGAGATCTTGGCAAAGTTGCTAACCCATCAAGATCATGTGAAGACCCTTCATCTTATATTTGAAATACTTTGACTCTATAAGAAGAGACTCAATCCCCATAAGTATGTCTTCGATGTATATTTTGGTAAGCTTTTGGGATTTTTAGTTTCTCACCATGGAATTGAAGTCGACATGAATAAGATTAATACCATTGTTAACATGCCTCCACCTAGAAATATTACTAAATTATAAAGTTTGCAGGGGAAAATTCAGGTGATTCATAGTTTTATATATCAGTTGGCTAATCGTACCCTTCCTTTCACTTGTTTATTGAAGAAGGATGTTCACTTCATATGGGATGAAGAGTGTCAGAAAGCTTTTGAGTCAATCAAATCCTATTTGGCCAATCCTCTTGTATTGATGTCGACTATGCAAGAAAGACCCTTTTTTCTTTATCTTGTAGCATCACCCTATGCTCTAGTAGCTTTGTTGGATCATTATGATGATTTCAGGAAAGAGAGAGTGGTCTACCACATTAGTCGAGTCCTAGTCGATTATGAAACTCATTATTCCTCCATGGAGAAACAATGTCTCACTCTTGTCTTTGCTACACAAAAGTTGAGGCACTATCTCCTCCATGTTGAAACACAATTCATTGTAAAGACTGGCCTTTTGAAGCATCTATTCTCTAGTTCTGACCTTGTTGGGAGGTTAGCCAAATGGGTTATGTTGCTTTCTAAGTTTGATATAAAGTTTGTCACTTAGAAATCAATAAAAGGTTAAGCAATTGTCGATCAATTAGTATTTATGCATTTACATACACCAATGAAATCTATTCTTAAGTTTATTAGACTTTCAGGCCTTGCACGTTTGTCTTGCCCCTTTTCTGTTTTGGCATGTCGTAGGTGTTAGGCTCGATCCCCGATAGCTTCCTATTCCTTTGTCAAGGGTCCATGATTTTAATGCTTCATCTTTTTTTTGCATTATGGCATAGGATGATTTTTTTAGTTTGTTGAGGTGTTCATGGTGTTGGTTCTTGCATGGCTAAGAAAAAGGCAGAAGGAAAGCACAAAGGAAGAAAAGATGGCGCTAATAGAGTTTCATGCATGATTTTTTCCACCCTGTCCACCTACTCAAAGCTATTGTGTCTTCTCACACTGCTACTCGAAGTTATTGCAAATCATTCCCTTCCATCTACAGTGTCCATTTTGGGCACAAATTGTTTTGGGCCACAGATTTTGAACGAGATATAGTGCAGAAGTTTAGGTTTTTGACCTTGATGGTATTTGTAACATTTCTTCACCATTTTTCAAAGAGGTTGGTCATCATGTGGTTCCAAAACACCAAGAACATCCATCAATGCCATAGTTCATTGAGAGATTGTAGATCCATGGAATATAAGAAGACTTGTATTGCAATCAAATTTTGTGTTGCAGAATATCTCTGTGGCTCTTTGTATGTATTTAGGAAGGTTTCTCAAACATATATAGGGATTTTCCTTTACCACATTTGCTAGTATGAATGTAATATTGAGTTAGATGAATGCAATAACATTTCAAAACATTGCAAGCCTTGTAATGATCTTTCTCATTTTTATGTATGAATATATGTAGTTGTCTTTGGATTATTGAGTATGCTATGTTGCAAGGTTGTATATTCATTGGTGTATCGAAAGAACTTGAGCAAGAATCTCTGCCCAAAATCTAGTTGTATTTGAGCTTGATGTTGATGCTATTTCTTTCAAACATCGAGTTAACTTTCTTGTTGAAGAGTGGAAAGTTGTCTATATTCTTTAAAAGATGGCTAATTTTAGCTAGTGGTGTCTCCATTATTCTGTGTTTGTTCTCTTCACTATTTTTTATAGATCTTGTCTTATCTTCTTGTTTTTTCTCTCTTTATCAATTTTTTTCTTTCTTTTAGAATTATTCCTTCTTATCATTTGTTTATGCTAATGTAAAAAGGATTTGGACCCTTTCAAAAACCTACTTTTACTTTTATAATTTTTTTTTTAAAAACTATCACTCATTAATTAATTATTTTATTTATATTTATATCAATATTTTAAATAAAATAATATAATAAAAAGTGATTTTTTTTTATCTCACAAAATAAACAAACTATGGATCTATTGGCTCAAGATAAAGTTATTGTCACAAGTGATTTCAATGCAATAACATTATTATCAAAGAAAAAAGGTGGTATATTCCTGAAAGGATATGGAAAAATTTACCTCATTTATACAAGACAATGCACTTGTTGACATAATTCCACCCAATGGGAGTTTTACATGGACAAATAGGAGGAAAAATTTTCTTCAAATAGCGGAAAGGTTAGATAGATTTCTAACTTCTCCAAATTGGGTAGTAAGTGAATATGCTTTAACATCAGAAATTTTGTCTTTAATTGCCTTAGATCATTTTGCAATTTCTTTAGATTTGACTCCAAAGAAAGTTAAGAAAAATTGGAAATCTTCTTTCAATTTTGAAGCTATGTGGTTTCAACACCCACAGTTTATTAATATGTTAAGACAATGGTGGATAAGTGCACCTTACTACAAAGGTTCTAGAATGTAGCAATTGAGTATGAAGTTGGAACATATGAAGCAACATATTAAATTTTGGAATCGAAAAGTGTTTAAGAATATTTTTGTGCAGAAATATTTGGTGTACTATTTGAGGAGTAGTAACATTTGCAAGAGGTTAACAAAAGAATTATTGTTAATGGTTTAGAAAATGTATTATTTGAGGAGCAGAGACATTTGCAAGAGGAATGGAAGGAATTTCTTTTGAGAGAAGAAGTGTACTAGAGGCATAAATGAAGATAATTATGGCTAAAGGATGGGGATAGACATAAAAAATTCTTCCATATATTAGCACAAATAAAGAGACCAAAAAAATTTATATTCTCGATTCATGATAGTGATACAGGAGTATTGTTAACAAGGGAGGAAGAAATACAAAATGAGGGTATCAAATTCTTCTCATCTTTGTTATCTGCTAATAAGGTTGATAATGCACAACTGGCAAGGGGAAGAGAGGAACTTCTTAAGGTAATTCCAAAGCTAATATCTCCAAAATAAAATGAGAAGCTTTTGGACCCTTTTTCATTAAAGGAAGTCAAAGAAGTTGTATTATCATTGCCACCTGATAAAGCACCAGGTCTTGATGGATTTACAACAATCTTTTATCAAAAATGTTGGGATTTCATTGGAATAGATATTTTAAATGCTTTGGAGGAGTCAAGAAAATCAAGTGGAATGTTAAAGAAGTTCAATGTAACACATATTTTTATCATTCCAAAAATAAATTCTCCAATTACTTTTTCAAATTTTTGGCCTATTTCACTTTGTAACACTATATATAAATTTTTCACAAAGGCTATCTATTTACACTTACACCTTTTTGTATCTAAAATTATATCAAAAGAGCAGGGTGCTTTTGTACCAAGAAGAGAGACAATAGAATAAGTCATCATTTCACATGAAGTCCTTCACTCCATTGCTACAAATAATTTATCTTCCATGATTATAAAGCTGGATATGAAAAAAGCATATGATAGGGTAGATTGGACATTTTTGAAGCAGATGTTACTGATTTTTGGCTTTTCTTACAAGTGGTGTAAATGGATCATGTCTTGTTTTTCAGGTGCAAATTTTTTAGTGTTACTAAATTGGTCTTCACTTGGTTTTTTTGGGTCAACTCAAGGGGTACATCAAGGTGATCCACTTTTACCTTTTTTGTTCATTATTTTTGCTGAGGCTTTGAGTAGATCAATTCATATGGCACATGAGTAGGGATCTATTCATGGAATATGTATTCCAGATACAAATATAATAGCAACACATTCTTTGTTTGTCGATGATACACTACTTTTTGGAAAGGTTGATGTCACAGAAGCAGAGCATATTAAATAAGTATTGGATAAGTATACTTTTTCTTTTGGTCAAAAAATAAATGAGGTAAAATTAAAAGTCTATGTGTTCAATACAAAAGCTTATGTTGAGAGTAAAATTATGAAGTTGCTAGGTTTTCAACAAGCACAAACACCTTGCAAATATCTTGGTATTCCTTTTTTTGCGGGTCAAAATAAGATCTCTTATTGGAAAAAAATTATCCAAAGTATACAAGCCAAAATACTATCATGGAAAGGGATATGGTTGTCTTTATCAGGAAAAATTTTGATGGTAAAAATTATGCTTGCTACAATACCAAATTATTATATGTTAGTTCTAAAAGCTCCTAAATCCATTATAGTTCAAATACAAAAGTTGATTAGAAATTTTCTATGGACTGGTAATATGGATAGAAAAAAAAAAATTACCTTTAATTTCCCTAGAAACCATGTGTTTGGAGAAATTAAAGGAGGGTGAAAGTCTTCATAATTTGGTAGAAATAAATATGGCATTAGGTTCTAAAATGGTATGGCATATGTATACAAAGCCTCAGTTGAAATCGTGAAGGCCTATGCAACTTAAGTATTTGAACAATACAAACCCATCAAGAATTCTTATAGTTTCAAATCTACCTTCAAGTTCTGCAATATTGAACTTCTTAGTCTCTTGTAGAAAAATCATTGTTCTGCATCTAACTTGGGAGGTAAATAATGGTAATCTGTATTTTTTCTCGAAAGGTTCCTGGAATGGATATCCAATTTTAAATGAATTACACAACTTTGAAAGTATTGAAAACTTATTGTCAGATAGTTGGAGGTCAAGAGTCAAATATTACATTCACTAAGTAGATCTTGTTGATGTGTTTTTTATGCACTTCTCAACACAGGTAATGCATAGGTGCATCACCTCTCTTGAAAAGAAATCTCCAACAACAATTTGTTGAAAACTAACCCAACGTCTCTCGGGTCTCAAGTCATGACATGCATGGAATTTCTCAGTTGATGTTTGATGTGATTTTTCTAGTAATCACATGGCAGCTTATGAAGTTTTCCTAGAGGCGAGGTGAATTTTAAAATGGAGTTCCTGAGATGGGAAGTTAATGTGCAATTTGCTGCAAATTCGAACAACAATCTTAAACTCTTATTTTAGCTTGAGATTTGGCTTTACAATGTGCAATGAACCTTAGCATAGATTACTTCTACAAAATGAAAAAAGGGAGGGAAGAGAAGAGGTTCCTGGATCTAAAACTAGCAATGAACAATGAGCATGGAGGGTTCTACTATGGAAATCCTTCCCAAAACATAATCTCACTTAATCGAATTAACTCACAGTATCATGAAACTTGTGCAAGCTTCTAAGGACTGCAAATATTCAACCATTCATTCACCATAAACATGCAATCTGATAATATGACCTTTGAAAGCATCATTGATTTTGCAGTAATCCCTCTTGAAGATTCTAAACTGTAGTTGAGGTTACTTATCATAGACATTCAGCTCCCTACTTGGTTCTTCATCTAGAGCTCTGAATAAGCCTTTGTATTGCATCCATTCATCCAATGAATAGACCAAGTAAGATGTCATGTAAAATATGCAGGTCTTCTTTATAGCCATAAATTGCTCATGGAAGCAATCACTGATTATCCCTACCTAGTAAACTTGGCTTCTCCACGGAGAATATCTTCAACGAACTATAGCATCCATTCTTGGAAGTTGCAATTGTAAGGCCCATTACTCTACTTAATAGGGTCACCAAATCATGGTAATCCTCATAAAAGTCATTGTGGAAGAGCTCTTGGGGAACCTTTGCACACTACCCCTCTTCTCCTTCAACCAGTACTAATTAATAAGTCTTTTATAATTGACAGGGTCTTGATCCCACATAGCCTTGCCATCATCCATGGTTGGCACTTCCATCTCCCCAAAGGTAGGGATATGAAAATTCCTTGTTATTTCCTTAGCAAACATGTCAGCAAAAATATTTTCATCTTTGTCTACTATGGTTCTAGTCTATTCTTGATATGCCTCTCTGCATGCCATAACAAGCTCAAGGGTGATGAGTGTAGGAGGAAAGCCTGTAGGCATTGCCAACCCACTGCTTCTGATATTTCTTTCATTCTCTATTGTAGGGTTGATCTGGACCCTTTGCTTAAATTCGTTGATTTCTACAAGTCTGATGTTTGTATCTGTGATCTTTTTCCAAGTTGTGCTAATCTTGGAGTTAAGAGGTTCCCCCTGGAACTTGTATTTCATCTGGTCCTTGTCTTTTCCACAGGGTACCTTAGATGTTTTCTTTCCTTTTTCTTTCTCCATAGTCACTCCTGAAGGTCCTACACCTAGTTCCATATATCCTACGAGTGAAAAAGAGGTGAGCAGAATCAAGCATGAAAACATGGGAACATTAGCCAAAATCCTGCAAACAGAGTTAGATTGGATAATTCAGAATTTGAGAAATTTATCATATCATCCAGATTGACATTAGTAGTTCATAGGAGGGAGCTTGAATAATTCAGGCCTAGGGGTCAAAATTCCCTAGGCTAAAGGCTATTTTCGAGGAGCTACAAGAGGAACGAAAATCAAGGCACAAAGGCCCACCTATCCCAACCTGCCTTCAGATTTAGGCAATTTATGGGGTCCACCAAGGAGGGAACCCTATTTTGGCACGTGGTTCAAAGTCAATTTGGAGATTCAAAGGCATGTAGATCACCATTTGAGTGATCGAAATCAAAAAGGAGCTTTGTTGTTAGGAGTCTATCGTTCAAAACGGCTCTGGTAGGATGTCATTCAGGGGGCAGAGTTCTGACAGATGGGACTCGCAACTCCAAGAAGCAGTCAACACAATCTCCTATCACTCAGGAATTTCAGGTCTAAGGAGGTGGAAGGCCATTAAGAGATTGTCGTCAGAAACGGCAGACAACATGCGGAGGTCCAATGGGAGCCACCTGAGGAATTGGGCCTGACAAAGAGTTTTTCCTTTGTGTTTACTTCGTTGTTTTTGTTTGAGGATCTAGCTGCCAAGGTAAGGTTAGGTCCTGAGCACCAAAAGGATAGAGGTAGTTTTCCTCATTATTACAATGGTGATGGGATGGAGTCCCAATGACGATGGCCCGACATGAGGGATCTGTTGAACATTGACCACTTAGTAATTTCCACTTTTCATTTTGATGGTTGTTGATAGAGTCAAGTCCCAAAGGGAGGAAAGGTGTCCCTCAAAATTTGTAAGAAATGGCATCCCCACTACGGTAGCCCACGGACGGAGGTCCACTAGGCGGGACCCGAAAAGGTGTTGGGAAATTAGTCATTTGTTCATAGAGTCAACTGGAAAAGGAGGAGTCGAGGTCCGAGATTCAGACAGTAGGGTCGTGAAAGCCGCTTGAGATGGTGAGACACAAATGGAGTTCTACTAGTGGAAATCCTCTAGGCGAGATCCGATATAATCCTAGACTTAAGATTTCTCCAGCATGAGTTTTAGGGGCAATCAACGGGACGGAACCCAAGCACTAGAAAGCTGAGGTCAAAAATCCATTTAGAATAGCAGATCATTAGTGGCATCCCAGGAATGAAATACCGCAGGGGAGGATTCAAGCGGTTTTGATGACTTCATTTCAGTTTGAACCTTTTGCTAAGTTTAAGCGGTGAGGGGATGGGAGCTTCCTGCGATGTCGAACCTGAAATAGAGGTTTTTCGTTTGCAAGTTTATCTTTGTTTTCAAGTGCTAATGATGGCGATGGGAGTGTGTGAGTCTATAGAGCACAAACGCTCTGGCTAAAGAATAGCATCAGGGAGCTAAGGTTTCGTGGTCATCTTGTGGGTGATTTGTGAAGTTTACTAGGATTTCATTATATGGGTTTTGTGCTCCCTAGTCTCCTCTACTTAGTTCAAGGGTTTTTTCTTTGAAATTCATCATTTTTACAAGAAATCAAAGAAAAAATATGGAGTAGAGAACAGGGCGACGAACTCACCTCGAGAACCCGATGAAGAAGGTAAGGAATTAGCAAGCAAACAGCTTTAATTGATAAGGGAACCTATCAAGCTTGAAGGCGGCATTGGTAGAAGGCTCTGGCTCATTCTGACTATCTCTGAGTGACTAATAGAATGATAATGACAACTCAAACCAACCTATTTATAGAAAATAAGGCATTAAATGCTAGAAATAAATGCTCATATGACTATCATCGGGTTGGTAAGCTACAATTTTGAAAATAGTCACAAGAGCACTAGGGTCCAATGGTTGAGTGACTGTCAGCGAATGTACATTGGGTTGCTCTGTGCTAGACAGGCGGAGATGGGAGCTCTGGGTTTTGATGGGTGGAAGGCCACCAGAAGAAGGTCATTTAATCATTCATTGATGAAGTGACGGCGACAGATACATCGGGTTCTGGTGAGAAAAAAGTCAACAGGGGATGGTCATTGGGAACGACAATGAGGTGATGGAAATCCGAGAGGGGCAACCTGACAGAGCGAGCTCGATGGGCTCCATGGATGCTGACTTAGTAAAGCCAAGGAAAATAGTCAGTGGGATTCTGCAAAGACTTAGACCTTTAAAAATTCTAGGGGCAAAAGATGGCCAACTTAAGATGATTTCCCTAAAATCTCACTGGCCATTTTGAACACCAAATAGGGGACACATAAAACAAGGTGATAGCAAAAGAAACCCAGTGAGGCAAAGGACAAAGAGGGTCCCCATTTTGAATGGGGCATATGTACTAAAGGCACAACAAATGGTGACTCTACTAGGGAACGCTCTCAAGCATTCTAAGGATAAATGCTCATTCAGAACCTAGAATCTCTAGTTTTGCAGACCAAAGGCTGACTTCTAAAAGTGAACTAGGAGAACGGGGTCCTTAGTTGAGTCAACCTATGAAACATCTCAAAAGTGTGTTCAGTGAATTCATTTCCTTTCCTTAGAAACTATGACAAGCAACAACTAATCAAACTGAGCAAGCTACATGAATCTTTCGACCCCAAAAGTGACCTGGACATTTCCCAGTTGCTAGTCAGGCATCCATAGCCTTGATGGAGTTGTCGTTGTGACCCCATGGATATTGATCTATTTCCAGCCAGGAATTCATAGCCTCAGTAGAGTTATCTGCACACCCATACGGTTGCTTGATTTTAGAATTTTTTCTTTTATTTTATTTATTACAATTTTATTTTAACACTTTCTTCTTTTGCTCAACCATGTAAGGATTGAAGCCTACTTTGGGTTTTGAAACCACAGTGGTCACTGGAGAAAAATTAATATATTTCCCTCACTAAGTCGTCATAAACAACTATTGTACAGCCCTTTGGAAACCATTAATATTCCTTTTGTGCAATATTTGAGATGAACGTAAAAGAGGATTCAACCAAGGGTCCAATTCTAAGGCAGAGTTCAACTAAGGAAGTCATTATGAGGTAGCTATCAGGGACCAACGGTTGATAATGAGGATTTATGCAAAGAACACTAACAACAAGTAGCAAAGTGAACCGTTCGTTGAACAAGCATAACCACTACAGCAGAAATGAAGAGATGCTCTCATTAAATCAAAACAATCAGGAGACAGACAAAATAAGAGCAACGTGAACCAGCAAAACAAAAACAAACCAAAAGAAACCTAACTAACCCATATACAAGTATTTACAGAAACAACTCCAAAGGAGCTTAGGCTTGGAAGTAATGCTTTAGGTGTTTCCCATTGATAGGAAATGGGGCATCTTCACCGGTTAAATTCTTTAGGCAGAAAGCATTGTCTCCAAGGATTTCAACTATCTGAAAGGGTCCAAGCCAGAGCTTGTCAAATTTTCCATGTCCCCCTTTCTTCTCATGGGCCTTGTCCCAACATAAGACTAGATCTTCAATTCTAAAAGCCTTGATCTTGGCTTGGCAATCAAACCATCTTTTGACTATGCATTGATGTTTCAAAAAAATTTCTATAGCATAGTCATGTACTTCTTCTAAATGTAACAACTTAGCCAAGCGAGCTTCTCTACAATCTCCTCCTTCATAGAAGTCATTAATGAGTTGGAGGGTGGGGATTTTTAGGTGGATTGGGAATATAGGCTTGAGGCCATAAACAAGGTGGAATAGAGAATCACCAAGGGAAGCCTTATGGTGTGTATGATCTTCCCAAAGGGAAAAAAAAAGTTGGGTATGCCAGTCCTTGGGATTCCTATCAAGCAATTTCTTGATCATAGAAATCAAGTTCTTGTTTATGAATTTTTTTAGGCCATTGCCCTGGGGGTAGTAGTAGGATGATAATTTGAAAGAAATTTTGTAATCAAAGGCCTAGCTAGCAAACTTGAGTGAGGAAAATGCAATGCAATTGTCACACACTAATGCATAGGGGCAACTAAAATGATTTAATATAAAACTTTCAAGAAAATTCCTAACTACCTTTGTTGTGCATTGCCTACAAGCAATGGCTTTTGTCCATCTAGTGCAATAATCTAAAGTAGTTAGAATGTACCTATGTCCTATAGATGACAGTGGGCTTATTGGACCAATGAAGTTGAGACCCCATTGTATGAACGATCTCACCTCCAAAATTGGTTGCAATGGGACAATATTGTTTTTCTCTCTAGTTGTAGCAGTTTGGCAGATATGGCATGTGTGAACATGGTTGTGAGCATCCTTGAAGAATATCAGCCAATAGTAACCTACTTGTAAGATCTGATGTGCGATGGAAAGACCAGATCCATGGCTAGTGCCAAACATGTCATGAATTTTTTTCAAGACCCGATCCGCTTCTTCTTTGCCAAGGCATCTCAAATAGACACCTTCATGATTCCTCTTATAGAGGATGGATCCATGCAGCATGTAGCTGCTACTTTTCAAAAAGAGAGCATGCTTTTGAACTCCTTGCAAGTTGGGCAAGCACTTGTGGTTCAACAAGTAGTAGCCTATGTCATCTTACCATTCCCTTAGGGAAATGTCTTCAAGCTGATATTGGTGAACTATGAGCTCAAATCTCACTTTAGTGGTTGTTTCTACTATTGTTCAAGTGAGTTCCTTCCCTCTTACTAATTTCATGGGTTGAATTTCCATGTCGTATTCCTACAATAGGGTAACCCACTTTTCACTCCATTCTCCCATCTCATTTTGCATGAGCAATGTCTTCACCAATGGGTCAGGAACAATGGAAAACACCTTATTGTGTAAGATGTAATGCTGAAACTTCTTAACTCCTCTAACAAGGGCATATGCTTGCTTTTCCACATTGTGATATTGCAACTCAACATCCTTCAAGGGAGTACTCATGAAGGCGATTGGGTGCTCATTTCCGTCATTATCCTTTTGAGTCAAGATGTTAGCACATGAGTGATCTGAAGCAAAGGAGTAAATGTAGAATGGCTTTAGATAGTCTAGGATAACTATAATAGGTTCCTCAACAATTGCTTTCTTAATTTCTTCAAAGGATTTCTTTGCTTTTGGGGTCCACTCGATCTTATCATCTTGTTTCAACATGGCATTGAGTGGTTTGATGATTTCAACAAAGCCTATGATGAATTTTCTGACGAAGTTGATCTTTTCGAAGAAAGATTTCAATTCCTTCTGTTGCTTGGCGGCATGATTTTTAGTAGGGGTTGGATGCACTCAGGGTCTATGGAGATGCCTCATCCTGAAATAACATTCCCAAGCAATTTCCCTTCAGTGACTCTGAAGATGCACTTCTTCGAGTTAAGGGAAACTCCAAACTCTCGACACCTCTGGAAGACTTTACACAAATCAGAGACATAGTCACTCCGCTTCTTTGAAAATATGGTCAAATCATCCATTTAGATGATTATGCACCTTCCAATCATTTCTTTAAAAGCTATGTCCATGGCGTGCTAAAAGGTGGCACTGACATTGATGAGCCCAAATGGAATTTGTCTATAGGAAAAGGTACTCCACTTGGTGGTGAATGTTGTCTTGTGGTGATCTTCATACTACACCATTACTTGATTGTACCTAGAGTACCCATCAAGGAAGGACATCATTTGTGATTCATTGACAATTTGCAATACCTCATCCAATGAAGGCACTGGATAGTTGTCCTTCTCTGAGGCTTTCTTTAGATTGTGGAAGTCCACACACAATCTAATTTCTCTGTTCTTTTTCCTAACCAAAACCAAATTATTCAACCATGTGGAGTGCCTGATTGGAAAAATAATTCTGGCTGAAAGTAATTTCTACACTTCTTTGTAAATGATAGGCTCGAACAAGGCATTGATAGGGCATTCTCGTTGGTGGAATGGCCGCACATCAGGCTTGAGAGGGATGGTATGTGTGATGATGGAGGTATCATAAGTCTTCCAATCCTCATAGCTCCATGCTACCACATCATGATACTTCTGTAAAGCATCAATAATCCCTTTCTTTTCTTCTACAGTGCATACTTTTCCAATAAAAACATTTTTTATTTCCTCGGTTGTTTTGAGGTTGTGGACGTCACACTGGTTATTTATGGACTCTTTCTTTTCTTGTTGGTCCTAATCTCTAATCCAATCCAAGTCAAATGTGCATGCAAGATGAACCATACCTCTGGGGATTGTATTGGTTTTGAGGTTGATGACCCCTTCTATATCTAATTCAACTTCCTCGAGGTCAGCTTCATCAATTATTTGGGTCGCAAACACGTCAGAACTAGTGATTAATTACAGGCTATGCTTATCATCATTGAATGCCTATAAATGAGTGACATTATCTGGGACAGATGGTATAGAAATCAACTCAACAGTGAATTTCTTGAGTCCAAATAGAGACAGGGGTTGCAAAGTACTGGATGCTTGAGCTAAGGCATCAATTTTATGGTTCTGAGAAGGAGGGATCAATTGTATATTAAATGTATCTAGACTTTCTAAAAGGTCCCAAAATCTATGCCTATAGTTTTCCAATCATATGTCATGACATGAGTATAATTTCCTGACTTGTTTAACCACTAATTCTAAATCTCTGAAAACTTGCAGCATTTTAACATTTTTCCTTAAGGTCATCAAAATACCATGGACCAAAGCTTCATATTCCGCTACATTGTTGGTGTAATAAAATTGAAGTTCATGGGTGGAAAAGTAATTCTTACCTGTGGGGTTGATGAGTTCAAACCTAGAGTCAGCTCCTTGTTTGGATTTGGAGCCATCAAAATGTAGCATCCAAAAATTAGGCGAGTCCTTGACTTTGGGGCCAAGGAGGCATGGCCTCTACTTTAGTTTCACACTTGCATCAAAGGTTTCCTAGGTAGGTGTTGGTTGAGTGATGTCTACATCAAGTTGCTTCGTCAAAAATTCTTCTTTGGGGGAGACTCATCCTTTGATATGTTCCATTGTTCTTTGGCATAAATAACACTCAAACTCAGAATGGGTGGCATTTTGTACCCTACACCAACTAGGCAGCAAGACCTCTTGGAAATTCATCCTCGCACACAAACAAAGTTGATAAAGTCTCAAAATCCATCCAACAATCCTAAAGTTCCATCTTCAAGAAACTCCTCATCATTAGGTTCTACTATCATTTTGATTCTCTAAGGTGTGTGGGCTAAATTGATCAGAGGGCTACATTGCACCAGGAATACTTCTACAACCATCCCTTCTCTCGAATCTTTTAATTCTTCTTGATATGCGACAAGAGAGTAGTTTCCTAGCTCGGTCTTAGAAAAAAACACATTGTTGGTGTTGTTGTACTTGGTAATCATGAACTTCATACAGGACTCACAATCTATACAAATCTAATTTGGTAGCCCTTTCCATGGAAACCACATGTGAGAGTGATCCATTGCAACATATCCATTCAACATTCTAGTGAAGCCTCGCCCAAAGATAATCCCATAGGTGTCATGGATGTCAGCCACCTGAATGTCAATGACTTGTTATACCCTTGGATCTACAACAATTTGCATTGGGATTCGATTCATTTCTCCCACTATGTTAACTTCAATTTTATCTAGTTGAGTCACTTTTCTTCTTGAAGGTGTGGGGGTAATCCCAAAAGCTTTGCACATTGCTAGGGGATGACATTGTCTGGTGCTCCTGAATCAAGCAAGCAATTGTGCAAATTCTTTCTGAATATCTAGATGGTGGTGAGGAAAGGTGATGTTTCCAACTTTCCTTGGAAGAGGCCCATAGGGGTGTCCACCTGAGCTACCTGAGCTTTGTTCTTATTGCCAACCTTATCCTTAGTCTGCCCAGAGGGCTAATCCTTATGGTTTTTCCTATTGTTCTGATTCGATTCCTTTGTAGATTGCTTACCTATCGACTAATTTTGAGGTGGATCTACCTTCTTCCTGTGAATTTTTTGAATGACAAGCTCACTTGGAGGGTTTTCAAAAGAGACTCTTTTAGCTGGTATTTCCTATGTTTCCTTAGAGGAGGGGGTTCCATTAATTACCCTAAAGAAGGCATGCCTAACTACAAGAACCTTAAGTAACTCAAAAGTAGACAAGTTGATCTTGATCTTCTTAAACTTCTATGTGACATATTCACCTATTTGTTCAATTTTGGTTTTGAAGGATCTGCCTATGGAAGAGCTAGCAGGTTGGGCTCATGCCTGGCTTGACTAATTTTGGGGCTGACCTTGAGGCTAGCTTTGTGGCTGGTTTTAAGGCTTATTTAATGGCCTATCCTTGTTGAGGTATAAAGTGGGTACATGAGGAAAACCAAGATTATTGTTGGCATTAAGGTTAGGCAGGGTGTTGAAGTTATTAGGCAGAGTGGAAGTCGTACAAGGTCCACCCACCTGCCTATTCCTAAGGTCGTATGGAGTCGCTCTCTGGTGGAACATATGAACCTCACCTACATATAGTTCCTCCTCATCTATTGGACCACTTTCTACTAAAGTGAAAAGTTGAGACAAGGTTTCTTCACTACTTAACCCTTGAATTTTGTCCTCTTTTAGTGGAGCATCCTAGCATTCTGGGACATTTATCTCGCTTCGTGGGAATGGTGCTAGATTGACCATGAGAGAGGAGGAGTCATAGGACTCAGATGGGACTATGTCACAACATTCAACATTGTCCACAACATTCTAAACTTTGACTTGGAAGATTTATGCAGCTGTGAGGAACTCAAGGCAGTCCAACTTAGAGTACCTACTAGTTTTGTGAATTCGGCACCATCCATAGAGAGCCACTTCAGCAAGGTACACACCACTAGTTTTCTTTTCAAGATTAGCAGGTTGGTCAAGTGGAGTAGGAACACCTCCGTTGTTGGGCCTAGTATTATAGTTCTATTTTCTGTTTGGGTCGGCCTCCTTTCAAAATTCTAGTTGAGATTTTGTCCTCTTTCATAACTTTTCCCCGAAGGACCCACATCACGACTATCCCTATTTTCCTTGTTGAGGTTGGCTTGAATGCTCGAATGGGAAGCTTATAGCTGATTATTCTGATCTCTTAGGTGTGTCATCTCCATGGACATTTTCTTGATCATTTCGGTTAGCTCATCAAGCCAATTTTCTCGATGTTACTTAGCTATGACACTTGATTTTGAAGGAAAATAGGCAAGGCAACTGGCTAATTTTGTTGTGCTAGGGGAAATTATGGTCCCTATAGGTATAATGGTGTTTGAGGCTACTGAGAGTATGCCTGCTATTGTTGGGGCTACAAGTACGGAGGTATAGGAGGTGTCTGGTTCATTGGTTGTCCCGGATGTGGGACTATGGGTAGCTAAGGCACCTGGTTCATAAGAGGTGTCTAATGAGTGAATGCTTGGTTGAGGCCTTGAACCTACATCAGATGAGCCACTGGACCCAAGGAGGGCAGCAGACCAAAAATGTTTTGCCCCAAGTCAGTATTGGCAATAACCACCTCAGCGTAAGCATCTACTGGCCAAGTTAGAACTAGTTGCATTCTTTTCACCAATGCAGCTCTAAGATTATCCAATGTTGCATAGTAAACTAGCAGGGAAACAACATCATTGAGCACATGCGGGGCCTATAACCTTGTATAGGCTCGGTGAAATCGATCACTGAAGGGGTTGATTGGCTCATTGACTTCCCTATGAACTAATGTGAATTGTTGATATATCTTTGAAGGGTTGATCAAGTTCTTGTACTTCTGCAAAAATGCATTCATCATCAAATCCCAAGATGTAATTGTAGACATGCAAAATTAACATTATGCATTCGATCGGATTCAGTCAAATTAGATGTTGCATTAGGACCATTCATCAATTAATCAAGTGCATTTTCATCCATTCAAATAAACATTATCATTCAACCTTCATCTTGCATCATCCATTTAATTAAATAAATCAGGACTTCATTTAAATCAAATCCTAAATCATATTCCATCATTTTCTGACTTAAATAAATCAATTATCAAAGTCTTGAAAGTCAAATCATCTAATCAGCATTAAATCAGCATAATCATCATCTAACCCTGATTAAAAGTTAATCCCATCCCACTTGCATTATCTAGATATCTCCACTTGCACAATAAATCAATTTTATTGATTTATTAAAACACTCATTTTCCCTCAACATGACAAGTCAAACATGACATTTATTGCTCTTTTTCTTGTCCCCCTCTCAAAATTTATTGCAAATTTGAATTTGAATTCTCCCTCTCATGGGCACTCTTCCCAAATCTTGCACAACCATTGACCACTCATCATTTGACAAGTGTCATCTTCTCATTGGAGGATCTTTAGTCCCACATTCACAATCTTGGCCAATCTCTCATCAACAAAATCTATAAAATGAGGCCTTCATTCTCATTCATGGATCCACGATTTTATGCAAGGTTACTCTCTTCATTTGAGATTTGATCTTGTCCATTGCAATCCATCATCTCCATTTGCATTTTATCATCTTGAGCTTTGATCAAGGATTGGGAAAGGGTCACTAACACATGTGACACCAATCCAACATGGAATAGGTGATTATCATGCTTTTGAAATGTCTTTTTGATGTTATTTTGTTACTTGTGGCATTTCTTTAGCATAGGTATTTTATTTCATGGAGGTATTTACAGATTTGTGTGTTTAGACTAACCCTTCTAATGAGTTTTTGAGGTTGATCTTACATTGCAGATTTTGGGTACTTCATCTTGGCGCTAGAAGGAGGGCATACTTAATTTAGTTCAGTTCATTCAATTCGCAGAATTTCTTACAGATTCGATATATCTATATCTATGCTTATTTATATATTGAATTTGTCCTCTAGTACATGGGTCTAACATTATGCGAGCAGCTTATTTTGGTCTCATTTTTTTTTACTGTATTCGGTGTCTCTAGTTTCCATTTGCTGTTTAGGAGCTTGAACTTATATTGATCTCTTTTGGACTGCATTTGGTATCTCCAGTTTACATTTGCTGTATGAGGCTGATAAGTACGTAATACTCTGGATAGCTATGGAGTTTCTTAGAATGGTTCTTTTTAATATCTTATTTACAGTTATTGCAAATGGCGCACCTAACTCATCTGTTCTTGCATATCTCTATCATATCTATTTTATGCGATATACCCATTGCAGTCAATGATTTAGAAATGAGTCATTGCCTCATATTTCTGATTTTTTGACACTTATGCAGAATACTGATAATATGCAGAATACAAAAGCTCGTTCTTAGCACAGCCCTACAATCATTACATTCTGATTTTCAAAATTCCATGCTAGAGAGACTAACGCAGCTGCCCGAGGTTGGAATAAAAAGTTCAAAAGCTACTAAAGGCAGTATAAAATTTGTTTCATTAACACAAGCTTGTCGCTTTCAGATCTCATTTCTCTTCTCTATAATTGTTTTAGAGGAAAATGAAGAAATATGATGGTTCTATATATCGCCCATATTCCTTCTTTCTAATTCTCCATAGACAAATCAATTTCTATATTTAGCAGCTTGGCTTGTACCTGTACTCGTTCACTACCAATGACCTTGCAAAAAATAGCAAACAGAAAAAAAAAATAATAATAATAAAATTCTATGGGTCGCGCCGCAGCCATAATAGGAATTTGTGAGGAGGTAGGTTCTGGCTGCTACTCACCAGATTGGAGAAAAAAAAGTTAGCATCTATCTCACACGTATGGAAGGAGAAAGCGCTACGAAATCTTGGGATTGGCATTACTTAAAAAGGACGCATTTTTCTATTTTTTTTTTCCCTCTGCTGCAAGAAGAACAACAGACCATTGGCTGGAGGAGGTATTCGAGGCACTGCTGAGAGACCTTAACTTTTTATCTTCACCTAAAATCTGCCTGGAGATCAAATCTGTAGCTTAAATGAAATCTGCCTGCAAATAAAATCTGCCTGCACATTATTGAATGCCGAATGGAAACTTACTAAGCACAATCAAATTACTTATGATTTCTTTTCAGGTATACATCTGACGTACGTTATCTTTGAGTAAGATGCATTTATGATCTTCACTTATGATAGCACGTTCATAGGCGGATTTGGTGAAAATGGATGGCTGCAAGGTGCCACATAGTTTGTCTTCAACAGAACTGGTATCGAAGTCTTAGTGGAGTTAAATGCTATTTGATTTACTTGAAATAAATGCTGCAATTCTGTTGTCAGTGCTATAATGATTTGAAATATTTCTGAAGTCAACAAAAAGCATTTAAGGTAGGTATGGTTGAGGAGCTGATTCATGGCGCAGCCTGTTTGTTGGGCGCTTCACTCTTTTATGCTGCAACTTATGTTATTTTAAAATGCTTTGATTTATTTGTCTGACCTTTGTGCCACGGTATTTATAAAAAACACCTATGTCATCAAGTTTATTTTTTAGTATACTTACTGGCTATCTCTTGTGTTGTAATCAGTTTTAAAACTTTCAAAGAATTCTTATCAGCCAACTTTCCTGTTTGTACTTAATATTTGACTTATAAATCAAAATTGACTTATTGATTTTGAAAGCCATTGTTTTGAAAACTATTGTTATATATTGTCGGTCATGATTAAGAGGGAAAATATTTTAATATTGACTGTCAAAAGGTGCTGATCAGAAATATATTGACATTCGTTATTGAGTTACTATTTTGTTATTTACTTTATTATTAAGTTCTTTACAAAAGGATAGATAAATGAGTAAAATAATTCAATAAGGAATGCCAATGCAACGTTATCTTTATTTTATTTTTATTTAAAAAAGTTGACATGCCTTAATTTGTAGCTCTTATTTGTGATATTTATAGGTACAAACGAAGGAAAAGCGAAGGCGAAAAGGTACAAGGAAAGTGAAAAGTCAACAAGGAGGAGGCTAGCAAACGAAAACGAAAGGAGGGGAAATTTTTTTTCTTTTTTGAAAACACAATGTGTTTTTTAACACTTTAAGTGTTTGATCAACACTACTTTCACGAAGTTGTTTATCTTTTCGTTTTATAACACTAATTTTCATTTGGGTCTAAAACAAACAATTTTATTTTCATTGCAAAGGGCTTAAAATGAATCTTAGGACAAACGCACTAGATTTTGTTTGAGGTTAAGAATTGAACAATCAAAACTCACACTTCATCTTGGTGCTTAAAACGAATTCACAATTGCTTTGAAGGGTATAAAACGAACAAGTGCTTGCTTTGTGTGATTTTTTCTTTTGAGTGCGTATCCTCTCCCCTTGCGCTTTGTGCGATCTAGGGTGTAAGAGAAACACTCAAAATACATTTTATTGCTTTGAAACACTTCAATTTGGGCTTAAAAAATTGAACATCTTGTGCGAGTGTGAGTAGGGGCATTTTCGCGTACATTCTCTTTCTTTGAGCCATCAAAGATCGATCGAGTTACAGATTGTGTCTTTACTCGCTTTTGTTTATCTTAGAGGGCCTGCCTTGGGGAAAAAGTACTCACCCAAGCGACGACTCAACCGGTAACAATCTAAAGCCAAGAGTATTTCCAGCCGAGATATAAATGAGGGTTTTGGTTAAACTCCATAATCACGCGGTTGGCTCCGACAAGATGGATCCGAAAGGGGACTCTTGCCGTATGGGTCAATCTCCACGAATGGAAAGTCCTTACTAGAACCCATGTGCTAGAATTTGCCAAAATCCTTAATCTATTTGTTGGTGCAAGAACGGTCGTTCTGAAGCCACCCCACACTCTTATGGTCTTCTAGTAGAGATGGAAAGCATGCCATGGGAGTTTCATGGGTGTTGATGCTTGGCTGCCCCGATTGACGTTAATGAGCCGTGGAGGGGAGCCAGTGGGGTCAAGCATCTAACCATCCGCTAGAGATAAGCGTAGCTGGACTTGTCCAAGTGGGAATCCAACAAATATAGTCTTACACATCCATAGGGCTTGTAATTATTCTTTGTTTGAAAACACAGTGTATTCAAAAACATTTTGCAAACAAACATTCAACATGATTCTCAAAATTTCAAACCCTCTTGAAGACAAATATCATTGACTCAATCCATATGTTACTGCTTTCCCTGCGGATTCACGTTCGTAGAGGTTCCTAAGCATTGGATTATACCTCAATTTGTCTTCTTGAGTAAACAATAGGAAAACCCTTGCCTTAAGTTCATTGAATTTCCACATAAAATATCTTGTGGGGTTTCAAGAAATTAAGACATTGGACATATTAGTTTGAAACTTTAATCAAAGAGAGTGTTTTTGGTAAAATAAATCCATTAAGCAAAGCTAAGCAAAATGAACTTTCATGTGTATTGAAGACTCCAAATCCCAAAAAGCACAAATCATTGATTGGAAATCCAAAATGTTCAAATCATTCCTTGGTTACAAAGGTTTTTAGGAAGCATATGCATGCTCTTCAATACCTAGGTCTAGGAAAACAAAGTGGTCTTTTTAGGTTCATCTAGGGATCAAAACAAATCAAACCTTTTTCATCCATCTTTCAAAAACATCAAATCCATCTCACAACTCATCTTTTGAAAAACCTTGAAATCATCCTTGAAGTACTAGGCTTTATGACAAAATCAAGCAAACACCAAAATCATTGAGATCAAGTCCTTGAAAACATTTATCAAAACACCTTTGGCTAGGAATGTGTGAATGCATCCTTTTGCATATCTTTAGTCAAAGTCATCCAAATCATCTTGTCTAGCTTAGTGTATGTAGATGAATCCTTCTCCATATACTTAGTGAAACAATCATTTTGTTTGGGTAGGTGTGGGTAGATGCATCCTTCTCCTCACACATATCCAAATCATCATCCTTTGAACACAACTATCCTTTAGATCATTATCAAACATCTTAGGGTCTTTTTGTTCAAAATCCAAATCAAACTCCAAATCAAGATCAAGGACAAAATCTCAAAATCCAAAAATCAAACCAATCAAAAATCCAAAGCCTAGTATTTCATTCAAGATCTATCAAAAGTCAAAACATCCATAACATCCATCTTTAAACATCACCATCTTATCATCATCACATTTGATCCTAAAAGCATCCTAAAACTTTCACTTTGGGACATAAAATAGAGATTAATCCAAGGAATCAAGAGATTCATCTCCCATATTCTCAAGATTGATCCTTGTTTTATGGTTCAAACGAGATCTCAATACAAGAAGAGTATGGAAGCCCACAAAGAAACTCCCGCTTCAAGTGACCTTAGCCAAACAAACGCAGAAATGAATCTCGCAGAATCAAGCAATCCATTGATCCCCTCATCATCACAAAACCCACAAGAAGAAAATCAAGGGGAAGACCTCACCTTTGGAATGTCTCGCGAAGAAATAGCTGAAATGCTCCAAAATCGGACAACCATAGAATCATCAACATCATGATGAGACTCAACCCTTCGTTGTACATGCTTGAACTAGCAAAACAAGGGGCCAAGTTGCCTTCGGATTTTGATGTGACCACTATAGTAGAGACATCTTTTCCACCAATCTCATCCACCATCCCCATTTCATCTACACCCCCATCTCAAAACGTCACGGAAAATATCCCACAAATCACAACATCATTTGCTCCAACTCAACCCAACGTTAACAAGGGAAACACATTCCTCAATGAACTTCAATCACATCCCCTTGTGAATAACCAAAACTTGGACGCAAACACCACAGTGGAACAAAACATCCTCCATAATCCATTACACCAAAATGTTCCTCTCACTTTACATTATGACCTATCATCAACATCTTTTCACGGAGCACCACAAACACCTCTTCTCACAAATTCACAAGAGGAGGGAGACATATTCGGACAAGGGGGCATTTTCAACACCACAACACTTTCACAAGGATTCACCCCCCTTACATTTCCACCTCTCCCACCATCACCATTGTCATCAACACCACTCCTTGGTTTAGGGCTTCCCCCTCTACCGAGTATCCATCAAACATACATCCCAACCATCAATCAAAACATCTTGCCAAACGCTCAAAAATTATTGTTGACATCACAACAACAAACGACAAACACACAAGCAATGACAACATCATCAAACACCCCTAAAACATTGCAAAGCATGGTCTCTCAAGGGCCAATCACATCAACGATGCCACTTACCACATCAACAACACCATCCACCAATCACCACATCAACACGACAACACCATCCACCAACCAAATAATCAACACAACATCATTTACCACCATTCCAAATCCACCACCACCTCCACCACCACCAACGTTCACCACATCAAACCAATTCGACGCAACATTACAAGCCGCTTTTCAAAGAGGATACCAACAAGTGCAGAAACAAAATCCGTGCAACAAGCCGCTCAAGCTGCAAGCTTGCTAAAGCCGCACAAGCCACATTACAAGCAACAAGCACAACAAGCCCAAGCTAAACAACAATAACAAAAAGCAAGCCGCACAAGCATTGCAAGCACAAAGAGTCACTCAAGCACAACTTTTATTGCAACAAAAACCGCACAAGTGCAAGCCCAAGCACAAGCTCAAGCGCAAGCACAACAAGCACAACACAAGCACAACTTTTTGCACAAGCAGCGCAATGGCAAGCTACCAACAAGCATTAAAACAATATCAAGAATAACAAGAAGCAGCAGAATTGGCAGCCCAACAACAAGCGTTGTGGGAACAAGAACAGCGAGAACAGCGTTGTTAGAACAACAAGCACAACAGCAAGCGAACAACAAGCGTTGTTAGAACAACAACAAGTGCAACAACAAGCAAAAAATCCTAGCGCAATAACAACAAGAGCACAACAAGCATTGATCCATAAACAAGTAGGTTTACTTCGCCTGCTACATAACATACCGATACCATTGACCAATGCAAACAAACCCATCCAAACTAACCATCCATCCAAACCAACCTACCATTCAAACCATAATCCAAAAAATTCAAAAACATATCATCCCACCCCCTGATCCTCAGAATGATATGACGACATAATTCAAGTTGCTCTCGCAACAAGTACTCGATCTTCAATCGGGCGACAACCAAAACACAAAGCAACTTGTGTCCCTATCCATTTGATAGGAGCTAGACATGAAACCATTCCCTAAGGGATTTGAGATCCCAAATTTGACAAATATAGAGGGATGGGAAACCCAAGATCACATCAGAATTCAGTTCATTGTATGGAAGTCGCATATGACATACGATCTAATGCGACTATTCCCTAGGAGCTTAGCAGGAGATGCTATAGAATGGTTCTCTCGCTTACCTTCAGGCATTAGGACATTCGAAGAAATTAGAGACGCATTCATTAGAAACTACACATGTAACATTACAATGGATGTTAGTCTCGAAGAACTCTACGCTCTGAAACAAGGAAAGAATGAATCTTTCGCTTCATTTCTTCAACGATGGCGATCCAAGGCCAATCGGAGCAAATGGACCATGCCAGAAGAGTAACAAGCCTGCACAATCATTACCAACCTTGAAAGCCGCTTGTCATTCCACCTCAAGGTTCAGGGAATCACCACCTATGATCAACTAATCTCCAAGGCGCTTAGCATCGAAAGAGCCCTTGCAACCCAACCCATCGAATCAACATCATATCATGAATCACAAGACAATCGCCCACCATCAAATTACCATGATAAACCTTGTACATGGGCGAGAAACAAGAACATCACTAATGATGGTGTCGTCGATGCCAAGGTGGTCATTAGTGGTCCACGCCAAAATACACCCGCACCACAAATCCAACCACAACGCCAAAACACTCATCACACAACATATCAACCCAACAATAATCCCACCATCAATAACATCAACGACCAAAGAGGACCACCTCAACGCAAAACATACCCCAAACGAAAATACACTACTTTGGGGGAACCACTTGAGGACATCATGAAAAAGCTAATCGACGAAAAACTTATTCAAGCTCCTACATTTGAGAATTATCAAGAACCTCGATGTCAAACCTCCTTGGTACAAATGAGAATCAACGCGTGAATTCCACAAAATCAAAGCACACACCACAAACAATTGTATGAGACTCAAGAACATCATCCAAGATCTCATCGACAAAAGAACCATAAATGTGGAAGCACCTACAGGGAATCAGGACCTTAAAATCTACACGAATCCAATGCCAAATCATGGAAACAAAGGGAATAACAAGGATAAAGGAAAAGGAAGTGTAAATCATGTATACGAAACAGTTGTTTCCAACCTCAATGAAACTCGATGGTCATCACTCATTAAAGTTTCATGCCAAGACCGTGGAAGTCACCACAAGAGGCTTTAGTGTCAACGTGGTCATCCCAACCCAATAGAGTCCCCACATCAAGAGCCGCTCAGAGAAGCTACAATGTTGTAGACCAACTCAAAGAACGCCAAAGACACATCTCCATCATGAGTTAGTAAAATATCATCTACCATAAAAATAATATCCTTCAAGAAGCATTAGCCTCATCTACCATCCCTGCAAACCTCGATGCGGAATAATTCCAAGCTATGGTCGGAAACATCATAACACCTAATCTCCTTACATTTTCTGACCAAGAATTTCCTGCCCAACCATCTCACAATCATGCACTTCACTTGGAGGTCATTGTGAACAAAAGCAAAATCAAAAGGGTCTTGGTGGATGGAGGTGCAGGTTTGAACATCTGTTCTTTTAGTCTCATCAAGCAGTTAAAGATATCAGAAGATTCCATTGATAAAGGGAAGGGCATCACAATCAGAGCATATGATGACCAAGAAAGAGTATCTCAAGGCACAATTAAGCTCCCTATCCAAGTAGGGCCAACGCTCATGGAAACCACCTGTCAGGTCCTGGACCTCGACTTACCATACAACATTCTCCTCGGACACCCATGGATCATGCAATGGCGAAGTAGCATCAACCCCAGCTTCCACCAATGTGTGAAATTCACACATAATGGACAGAGGTTACCGTCCATGGAGATCTGAGCGTTTCATCTTGCCAAGAACCTTGAAGCCAAATATTACAAAATCCCCAGAAGTGCCAAAAAATGATGAAGGCCCATCCACATCATACATCGATCAGCCACTCCGTCCTTACGCGGCGAGACACGCCATTCCACTATATCCGATAATTAAGCTCATCATCCAGGAGGACGGTTGCGGAAGTTATAGGCTCCCTAACAATGCTTTGTGATAGGAGAGTTACCACAATCTCCAAGATCACGAGGACGCCCACAAGAAAATCAAGCTCCCACATCACAAACCTATCCTCAAAATTATCCTGAATTCACACGGTGGGGAGACCTTGGCCATGAGATAATTGAAGCAGATCCATCAAACATGTTGTATCGAGATGAAAGACCGACACCTGAATTACCAATGGATGAAAGAAGCAGAGGCCTACACATGATGCTTGCGATGGGCTATGACCGAAACCAAAGATTGGGGCAAAATGACAATGGGCTCTTAATACCAATCATGCCTGAGACGTGACCTATAACAAATCTTGGTCTTGGATGTACCCCTCTGAGAATAACCATACGTGGTCAGAGTCCTTCGGTTAAGAGCGCTAATGTTTCTCCTCAATGAGTCCTAGTACAAGTGCACTACCAGTACCCATAGGGACACACATGCATAACTTTATCTTTGAGCCCCTATATTAGCGAAGTGGCGATGGCCGAGATACCTTCTCCAACCTACCTAGTTTGAAGATACCACCCTTTGCATGATTAGTACCTTATCTTTCGAATCTGATCATCAAACTCATGAGATCCACTTAGTCTATCCCCAATTGATCGACTATGACCAACGAGGACCACCAGTTCTTGATATATTTGAAAACGATGAAGTGCTCTCAGAATTCATGGGATTGAGGGATAACATTCCAGATGGAGATCACAAGGTAGGATTCATAATGGAGTTGGACACACATGCCTACTATGGGGAAACGATTGAATCCTTTAGTCGCAAAAGTGATAAACTAAGAATCATATCCAAGTCCTTGAGTGAAAACCACACCATGGCACTCTCTGACAACAAAATAGTAAAAATAAAGGACGTATCCAATGGTGAAAACCTCTCTGAGGCACCTGAGGATGAAGGATTCAATCTTCCCCTAAGAGCTATTCATCAAGAGAAGTCAGCAGTCTTGGCCAAAAAATGCAACCCAGTCAACCTAGGAACAGAGGAGACCCCGCATATAACATTCTATGCGGAATCACTATTATCAGAAGAACAAGAACTCCTAGCAGCATTCCTAAAGGAAAGACAAATAAACTTTGCATGGAGTTATGCGGATATGCCAGGACTTGATCCAAATACTGTGGTCCATCACCTAGCAGTGTATCCAGATGCAAAACCTGTCAGACGGAAGCTCCGCAAAATGCATCCTCAAATTGCTGTGTTAGTCAAAATGGAGTTCAAAAAGCTATTAGATGCTAGATTCATCCGACCAATTGATTATCGGAAT
>VDFB02347135.1:0-40584 GCA_007258455.2 Sequoia sempervirens
CCCCAAATATCACACTTTTAATTATTGAAACCCTCCTGCAAATAAAATACCAAAATATTGAATAAAACTTCAACTGTTTAGCACATTGGAAATATTTGGGTGAGATTACACTTGGAGACCCTTGGAACCACTTCCCTTGAGACTCAAGTCTCCATGGTTTATTAGCCTCGAATATTAGTCTTCACAGGTTTACCAACCTCTAAAGAAGAGCAAATGCTCAACCAAAATTTGCAACAAGAATCCTTGAAATATTGCCCAAATTCATGTTTTATTGAAAAATCTTCAATTTCCAATTTAGGGACCCAAAATTCATGACCAAGAAGAGATTCCTTTTTACATGTAGTGCATGTAACCTCTGGTGCCAAGTGTCCATTGATTTCTTCCACTCCAATGCAAGCCGCCACTTGTCCTAACTTGTCATAAGCCACTAAGTGCCAAAAACAAGCAAGATCCCACACATAAGTAGAGATAAATATTAATTTAAAATATATTTGGTTATAAAATAATATTCTATTCATGACCAAGTCACCAAATTTATTTTTATTTCCAAATCTATCAAGTGCTTCTAATTTGTTATTTTGAGCTTGTTGACTTACATTTTTTAGTAAATGGTTATTTTTAGAAAAAAATTAAAAAGGGACATGATAGGTGGAGATATACATAATAGACAAACTACAATTCTATTCAATGTATTTTTGACCCCAAAAACTATCACTAGGCCAAGGACCAACATATTATTATAACCTTTATTAATCTTATAAAAGTATGCACAACATGATCCTCTAAGGATAAAATAGCTAGATGGTTCACTTCAAATTGTTTTCTTTAGTGTACTACTAGACCATAAAGTTCATATGAACTACTTCTTACTCATACACTAATATTTTTAAATGTATTGTTCATTTTAATGGTCCATGGAGGATCAACACTTCTAGGATTGGTACCTTAAAATGGGTCATAAATTTACATTAGACCATAAGAGATAACATAGAGATAAAAAATTATGATATTAATAACAAGACATGCTTATTAATCTCTCTTCAAACTTTCAAAAATTCACATGCAATAATGACAATACCATTACAAATTATAATCTATAATGCATTAAGTGCTATAAAATTTATCAAATTCCTATTCTATTCACACCAAAAATATGGTGAGAGAATTCCTTGAGCTAGGAAGAACCTATCACTCTTCTTTTCTTGGAATTATTCTTGAAAATATACAACTAGAAAAAGAGACATGTTCTTACAAAAAAAATCTACAAAGTAGCTACCTATTCATGACATAGAAAATGATTTTCTCTAATGGTTTCTAGATATGCAACGATTGAAACCTTAGATCTTTATTGACATTCATGAAAATGAAGAAATGACCAAAATTTATTCTTATTTTTCTTCTTTTTCTTCACCCTCCACGTCCTCCTCTTCCTCTTCCTCTTCCTCTTCCTCTTCCTCTTCCTCTTCCTCTTCTTCCTCTTCCTCTTCTTCTTCCTCTTCATCATTATGTTCTTCTACTTTTTCCTCTTCCTCTTCTTATTATGCTTCTTTATCCTCCCCTTCCTCATCATCATCATTATGTTCTACTTTTTCCTCTTCTTCCTCTATATATCCTAAGTTTTATTTATTTATTTTCATCTTTGGGAGTGAATTGTTTGGAAACCCTAATGTAAACCTAATTATAAAACAACCCTTTGAATTCTACTCAATTTCCTTCAAATTTATATTGTAGTGTCTTCAATATGCTATTTAACAACCCTTTAAAGATAAGGAATAAAATTTCCAAAATAATAGATATATTTGTTTCCCAAAATAATTTTCAAAATAAAAATTTTTACTTTCCTTCATGGTGTCAAGATCATGCTTTGATACCACTTGTAGTGAAACAAATTGTATAATAAAGTAATATAATAGGAAATATACTACAATTAAATGATAATAATATGTGACTTTAATGGTGAAATATCCTAAGATCCACTTCAAGGTAGATACCTCCAATAGTCTTCAATAAGAACTATATACTCAACATGATGATAATAACTAGCCACTAACTCCTATATACCTAATTATGCATGAAATTTCACTCAATTCAACTTTGATACTTAATTATAACCCCTGGTATTAATATGATTATAATAATAATTATATAATTTATTCAAAAGTTAAGGCAGCCACAAGATAACTACTCATAACCCAATACACACTATAGGATTAGGGGTACATAGTAGGATGATTCAATAGACAAAGGTAAATATTTTATTTGGTCATCCCCTTTCATGCCTCACTATGAAAGATTTTTTAAAATACTTGAAAAAAAGAAATTAAACCTATCCATGTTAAGGATCATGGCCTCATGAATTTTGAAATCAAATAAGATATAATTATTGAACAAAATGAATAGTTCTACTCAATTCAAACAAGAGAAAATATTAAAGAAAAACATCAAGAGGAAGAAGAAGAAGAAGATATTGATGATGAAACATTCAATGATAAGTTTATCCATACCAAAAAAATAGAAATGAATATATATTTTGAGCTTGTTTTTTAAGATAAATTTGTTTTTGATAAATTAAGTTACATTTACAGGGTGCAGTTTCCTTAACACAAAAAGCCCCATGGACCAAAGTTGATCAATTCATAACAACAAAATAAAAAATTAGTAACAACAAATTGACGGGACCGTAGACATAACACAAAAATAATAGAAAAAAAAAAAAAACCAAGGGAGTGAACAACCCCACACCACTACCTAGCTATGTTCTCACATTCCTCCATGAGGAATTTGAACACATCCCCTAGCTATATTAGTAGAAAATACACCTTGAGAATCCAACCCATATTAACATTAAGTCCTTGTCTAGTATAACACAATTGGGAAGAGGTGATTGCACTTACAAGAGAAAAAATATAGCTTGAATCAACCAAAAATGTGTAGGATAGGGGAGAATATATTCAATAGCTACATCATTAAATAAAATAATAAATAAGTATATATAGGTATGAAATGATGTCCTTGTGCATTGAAGACCCATCAACATAGCCCTTGTAACAACCCTATAGTCAACCAAACTATCTTGCCTAAAGTTTTTATAGTAATTTAGAACATTTATTGTCCAAATATGATTTCAAATTAACTTTAAGATCAATTGTAATTAATGCAAGTGAACTACAAAAGGTCATTAGGGAAAATGGTATGGAACAACCTATTGTATCATAATAAACATATACCAACATAAACAACACCATGTAATAAGAGAGTATCTTCATCATGAAAAAGTAGATAAATGTCATTAAGTTGTCACAAATAATAGATTCTTGCATGGAGATAGTCAAAAGCTATTATGTGGGTAAAGGAGAAAAATCCCAAAAGATTAGGCCAAAACCTTGTAGAATGTACTGACACAAAATCATGTCAAATACAACATTAACAAGGTAAATATAATGTCCAATGGTCACCTAGGACAATTTTTAAAGTAACATGGTACTTTAAAAATGACCTAAATCCCATCACTAAATATGGAGAGGTCAAAAAATAGTAGCATTCACATTTAATATATTCAAAGTAACCAAGGTGGATAGGAATATTTATTGCATTTTAATTATATGAGAAATTAATAGTTGATATGGTGCTAAAGTGTCATAACATGAATTAATAGCTTAGGAGAAGCCATGATAATATGAGAAGCATACAAAAAATAAATGAGAAATCAACCAATTAGATCATGCGAGTGAGGGACCCAACACCTCAATCCTATCACTTTTATCTTTAAAAATATCAAGTACTATGTGTATAATTAAATGGTAGAGGGGGTAGGAGGCTTGTTGAATAAAGTGTATAATGGTCGAATAGGAGATGCACACTCCAAGCTTTTTTCTATGTATTTCCAACAAAGGAATGACATGAGGCATTCAAACAACACTCGAGGAATAGGTGATAGCAACTAACAACATAGGATCAAAGTGGAGACTAAGCACTAGCAAGTAGCAAGTAGTAAAGGATAATAGTAGTGGTGGATGTGTTAGAGACTAAGAGATAAGGCATAAGGGAAATTAGTGAAAATAAGCCACTATATAAAGGTTATGATAAAGATAAAGGACAATAATAAAGAGGGATAGGGGAGGAAATAGAAAGAGCATGTGTGGAATATGAATTTAAGCAACCAAATATATATGAATTTAGGCATAATTTTAGCGTTTTAAGAACCTTAGGGCTTACAAAAGACCTATAGACCAAAGGAATGAGAAAATGAGACTACACACAAGGAAACCATAACCACAATAAAATTTCATTAATTTATACTTAAAAATCCAATGTAACTATAGGATATAGATGTAAATACATGTCATTTCCCACCTGCATCCTTTGATGTGAGGTCCAAAATGCAGTTTCTAACATAATGTTTACATGCATGTCTGATTTGTGGCCTAGGACTATTCCCCGTTTCATTCCACTGCATCTTCTTGGGATGCCCTGGGGTGCCGAGTGGGCGGAGTCTGATTTCTACAGTTGGTCTTCAAGTTATCCAGTTTGGCGCAGAATTTACCGGCCTTACTCCAAAATGGATTTTCTCGGCCTTTTAGCCTGCTGGCGGGTTCCAAAAGTTTTTACGTTGGAGATGTCACCTGTTATCTTGATACAGCCTTATTCCCTTAATCGCCTTGTTTGGCCGGGTGCGCCATTCCATCATACCTCCACCAGACCTCATGCACCACGTGGCGCCGGGGGTTCAGGGTTCTCCGCTATCAGCCTCCATTTTTGGATCTGGGTCATGAGCTGAAGTTGGGTTTGCGCGGGAATTTTGACACCCCAACCCGAACCTCCCACGTTTCTCACTGACCGTTTCACCCATTGGTACCGCACCGGTCGCCAATTTCCTCGGCGCTGACAGGTACCATGCTTCGTCCAATGACCTTATTTACTTAGAGTATGTAGCTTCATATGTATTTTATATCGTAGGAGCTAAGTGTACTATACTAGCCACCATTAATGTAGTAGTTAGGTTTTGTGGCTATAGATATTCATGGCATTAATACAATTTGTTGTAGGTTTTGATTATCTTCCTTCATACATCCCCAATACCTTTCTATGCGGGTATGGACATGGATTTTGGGTGTAATTCAAAGGAAAATGTTGTCAATAGGTATGTGCACTCTCTTCCATGTACCAATCAAGAGATATTGGAATTTAATGTAGGTTTCAATATTCATTCTATGGGTATTAAGGATTTTGAGTAAAAACAAAAGATTATTATGAAAAATATTCACAAAAGGCCTAATTGAAAATAATTTCGAGAACTTATGTTTAGATGCCTAGATTCAAGGGAAAAAATCAAAAAAATTATTGAAGTTTAAAGGATGAAATACCTAAATATCTCGTGCAACAAAGGATCAAATCCCTCTCAGTTAAAGGAGTGATCTCATAAATATTTCATATTTGAGCTTTCACAATGACAAATCTCATTGATTGTGAGTTTGCATGACATCATAGTTCATTGTGATTTTTGATATTATATTTCCTAGCTTGTAGTTATAGTCATGTAGTTATTTATTGTCTTTAATTGGTATACATTTTTTGTATTATTTCCTAATTTTTTGTTATTGCACGCTTATCAAAATTTTAATGTATTTTTGAAATCACTTTGCAAATGTAAGAAACACTCTACAAACTATTATGTACCTTAGCTGGAATAGCCCACTTTGTAACTTGGATGGTGTGAACTTTGTGAGTTTTGGAATTTAATAGAATATATAAATCTAAAATATTTATGTTATCTATATTAGTATGTATAAATCTGTAAGAAGTCTAGGGATTAGAAGGATTTGGTAGAAATTTAAATCTAAAACCATTCTTTGTAGCGTGAATCCTACTTGAAGATTTGGGGTTTAATGGATTGCAAAAAATAATAAATCTACATTTCAATATTATTTGATCAAAGAAGGTTACTATGTAAACATTAATGTGTTTAGAGGGCTTTGAAGGTATTTGTATGTGATATTAATAATTTAGCTAAATTACAATCACGGTCCCCACATATGGTTGTTGGTATGTGGCGTCCCGATCATGCTGCTATATTGTACACCACGACATGTATCCGCAAAGCTGAGGTCTAGAAATTTTGGGCGGAGGCCTCGGGTAGGGTTGAGGTAGCTGACCAGAAAAAAAATCCCTGACTTTTTTGTGTTGTATCACAAAAAGGAAAAATCACTGAAGAAAATAAAATGACTTTGTAAAACCCTAATTTCTGGAAGCTTCTAAAAGGCTTGTTATAAGGGGTTGGGATGGGGGTTACAGTATGTAGAAAAAGGTGATTATTCATGAGATTGTAATAAGTTTTTACTAGATAATAAAATCAATGGATGGCTACGATTTTGTGGATGTAGCTTGAATTGGGTGAACCACGTTAAATTATTTGTGTTGTCTTGTTTCTACTATAATTTTCTATGGGTTTTATTTCTTTGTTTTATTGATCAAATCTGCATTTAACTGTTAGATATCTGCTTCTAATGCTAACAATGGTGAGATCTCCACACACTAGGCTTAAAAATTGATTAAAAATTGACTCATTCTAAAAGATAGACAACATTGAATGGAATAAGGATATACATTGGAATAGGTACAAAACTAGACCAAGGAATTGAGGGGAAACCCTAGCCCCAAGTAACCTTAATTAATATACCTCTAATTAGCTATAGGAATAAAGTTACTAGACAAGGATGATGAAAAAAATCATAAAACCAAAGGTGTTTCCCACCACTACTTTATCTCAAGAAGAGATACATGGTATAATTCCCTTTGATCTAGATATTCAATCCAAAGTGTATTTGAATACACTAGAATATATTGAATAAAATCACTAATGTACAAAAATTCTCATAAAAGGATGTACTAGAATGTATAATAATATCATTTGCAATCATTAAGACATCCTTAATGAAACTCCATGCAAATTAGGTCACAAAAAATCAAGATAAATCTAATAAATTTTCTTGAAGCATTCATTCCCTAAGGAATCTATGTAATTATTCAAGCTTATTCCCAAGATATTAATTGTTAAAAATAGGTCAAATATTTTTTATGATACAAGAGTATGATGCAACAAGACATAGTACACTCTTTCATGCATATGGTATTACAACATGCAATGACACACTTGTCATGCACACTAGTGCATAATGTAAGTTGGCATGAAGACTTAAAAGAACCACCAAAAAAACACTATGATTAACACTAAAAATGAGATACAAAGAATCTCCATATCTCACTTATGAACCCCTGCAAGTTATCTACCAAGCCACTCCCCCAAAATCTTGAGAATTAGGCCAAACAAGATAATTTTTCACTATCTTATACTTTAGGGTTCAACCTACAACAAATTTGAATTGTAGAGTCCAAACCATATAGCTCAAACTTCCCACTCAACCTTCTAACTTGACCTTAAAACTTAGAGTTTAATCCAAACTTGCAAATTGTCTTAGCCACTTGGCTCTATTGTCAAGCCTAACAACTTGATCATCAACCCTTCGGCTAAATTTATATTTTTTACACTAAAACCTTAGAGTTCAACAACAATTTATAATTTACATCCCATAATGCTCACTCAAGGTTCAAGCTCTAGGTCACAACCTACATCATGCACCACCTATCTAGAGCTTTGAGCCAAACTATCAAAGCATAAATATTTGAAGTCTAATTAACACTTATTATACTTGGGGTATTTGATGTGTACCAGTTACTTCACTTTAGGGTCTAAACACCACTACACAATTGATAAATTCTAGAAGTTTGAGCTCTAAAGGTTCAACCATTTAGGCTTCAAAGTTCCAATATCAACATGCATTTTAGATCTTGAGGTATGAAATATAACCTTCACAATGTAAAATTTTAGTTCAAGTTTGATCCCTTGCACTCTTGAAAAATCATACTTTAGGGCCCAAATGATGACATGCAATTTAGACTTGGGATCTAAAATACAATTCACACTATGCAAAACCTTGACACAAGTTTGAATTTGGGAAATTTTGGTAGTTTGAACTTTGAAGGATGACATGCATTCTACAACATGCAAAATTCCAAGTAATTTTTTTCAATTTGGACTATGGACTTTGAGTTACACTAGTAGACTACAAAAAGAGCACAAGACCAAAAACTAGAAAGCTAAAATTTTGCAAATATTTAGGCATAAATTCCTTGAATTCATGTTGGATAAAAAAATGAACCAAATGTTTAAGAATCTATGGGCTCTAAATTGGCCAAACAAGAACCCCAAAATTGGGCATGGTTCCTTACAATAGAGGTTAAACAAAAACTCGTGTTTCAAAAATGAACATCATAATGAATGCCATCATAAAATAACCATCACAACATGAAAAGTAAAATAATATACACAATATATATTAGAATTAATATAAAAAAATGATTCTATTTCAACATGCATTATCTACACAACATAAAATTATAAATTAAAATAATATAGAACCAGCTTCAATTTTCAATCTAGTTGTTTGACAATGAGTTATAAGCTTAATTGTGGCTCTAAAATAAATTGAGAAAATAAATGGTGTCTTGATTATAAAGAATTATCAATAAATGATACTATAAAGGAACTAATCTACCACAACAATAAAATAACTTTACATAACTTGTGTATTTCTATCAATCCAACCCCAATGATGGTGCAATGCCACCCAACAATGTGGAACCCTAAGGTCTGCTTCTCTAAACTAATAGATGGTTAATCAAGAAATCATAAACACACACATAATACATGGATGGGGTATATAAACATCATAGAATCACACATACCAAGAACATATTGCAATAAAGGGTTATGACTTCCAACCAATCATACCCAAAAAGATATGGTAACAATCACTAAAATCAAAGCAATGAATTAGTACAACATTGAGTACCAACAATCCAATGAAAATATGAATGGATCTAGTAGCCATCACACATAGGTGTCATCATTATCTTATATGATTTTGTGTAACAACAAATTAGTACTGTCTTGCATATCCCACTTCAATTTTCAATACAGGTCAACATCATAGTATTGCTCTTGTATGATCCCACTTTAGTTTTAATGCAAGAAAAGTTCTTGTGTTTTAATTAATTTATTTTAAAAGTTTGAGTCCCCAATATATTTATCTCATTAAAATACCCTTATCATCTTCATATTGGGACACCCCCAACTCCAAAAGCACAACATGGTTCTACTGTACTAATAACCTTAGTATTCAATCATAGGACCAAAAGTAAACCTTTACCAAAAAATTCAAGGCACAAAAAATGGAGTTAAATTTCATGATCCTAATATCCAAAAGGCTAAGAAATCAAAAAGAAACATGAGACTCTTCGTCTCACAAAATAAAATAAAAAAAGGAAATATGGTTTAAGTTTAATTTTTGTTTTTTGAAGAGTCAAAACCATAAAAAAATTGTCAAATCCATCATTGATTGCATCACTTAAGAACTCAAAATTTTATTTTCTAAAATACAAAAAAAAAAAAATTCTAACATACCCTTATGATCCTAATATGCACATCACTCTTTTTACATCACATAAAAAATTGAAGAAATTTTATTAATATAATAACTATAAAATAAATTTATCAATAATAAAATAATACTAAATTAAAAGAAATAAATATATTCTAAATTGAAAACTATGAATATGCTTCCATATACAATCCACATAATATGAACATAGAATCAAACATATAAAATCAACCATCAACAAGAATTTAAATAAGAGGAATATTTGAGATCTTGTAACTCCAAACACACAAGAGATACAAATTTCCAAATCTTCATTCCTCACAAGCATAACAATTCTCCATTCAATCCAATTCTTCCAAACCAAGCCAAAATCCCAAGCAAGGAGGGAGTGTTTTTTAAGAAAGAGGGGAGAAGAAGAGTAAAAAATTCCCTTTCTTTTTCCTTTTTATCTTTCATACATATTTTATAGATATTTCTAAAAAAAAACATTTTTATATATTTTATTTTCAAAGGATCAAGGAAAGGATTTCAAGGAAAATTAAAAATGTCTCATTTCTTTTAATTTATCTAATTTATTTTTTTAAAGTATTTTCCACAATCATATAAATACTTTTGAAGAAAATGTTAATTTTGATAACATTTTTAAAATGAATATAAATAAGTTTTTTTTTTCCAAATTAAATTAATATATAGATTAAATTAATTTGAATATGACTTAAAGCTCAAACAATTTTTTACCTTACAATGTATTTTCAAAATATCAAAATATTAAAATGTACAGGACTATTCCATAATGGTAACTACATTAAATTGATTTCTCATTTAAAGCATACAAGATCATTTGTAAATACTTCACAACTAGTAATGCATGAATTAATAAAAGTGCGTAAAAACATCAAATGATAAAATAAATACACATAATGAGAGCACACACACTTTACTAGATTTTTCACAACACATGGATCTAGAATTAGCCTCAATTTGTATTCTAATTTTATAGAATCACAAGATACATCCCATGACTCAATCAAGTAAGATAGAGAATAGACATATTTGTCTAAATTGAGTCATCTCCAAATAACCACCATTGGGACTAAAACCTATGCTTGCACAATTAATAATACATCAACATATACTTGGTCCATACAAGATAGTTGAAGCATGGCATAAACTCTCAATATCATATAACATGGATAAGATAATATAGTAACTATATCTATTAAAAATCATCATATGCATGATCCAAAAACACAAGTGCATAAATTGATAATCATCAGAAATATAATGTTGAGCTAGATAATCATAATCAAATCACATATGATAGATTTAATAAAAATAGTGATGTTAAAACACTGAAATAGTCCAACATATAAAAACCCCACATGTGAATCCAAGCACAAAATATCATGCCAAGCACATCCCATAATAAATAGTTAAACAATAGACACCAATATGAAACCTCAATGATAACATATATTGATGGTTATCCAAAACACCACATGTAATGATAAATCACATCAAATCACAACAAAAGTACCCAAAGAGTTCCTTGAGGGCCATACAAGGCCTCAACAAAAAAAAATCTATAAGAAACAAATAATACACTAGTTGGCATTACAATGTGATGTTTCTAAATGAAATTTTTACTTGCCACTCTCTTACCATGAATTCTTTTTGGTGCACAGTAAATGGAAAATGGTGTTTTGGTCTTAGTCTTTCTCCTTCAAAATGATGTCTTATTAATAACAATTGTAATTCTATCTTCTTTCCACCTACTTGGCCACTTCTATGAAACATAGAGGGGTAAAAATTTATTAAATCAAGAAGTACAAAGTAAGGGCATTACACAGCCCTATCAAGCTCTACCAAGTGGTCCAACTGATGAGACAAATTCGGGGGTAACTGACCCCAATCCACCAAATTCCAATCATGAATATGATCAGAAGGCCATTTATCCAAACAATCAACAACACCATTCCACTCTCTAGGAATATGAGTGAAATTAACAAACTCCAAAGAAGTGCTAAGGTTGAGAATATGTTCAACAATCAAAGCCAAATACCGACTAACATCATCTAAATGTTGCCTATTCAACAAGTTCACCACTACTTATGAATCAGACTCACATATGATCCTTCTATTGACCATACATTCCTCATGAGTTCAATCCATTGCTTTGTAAAGATGTTGCTTTTCCAAACCTATCAATGGGTTCACATAACTACTTTTCAAGCTTTGTTTCCTCTTGTACATAGGCAATTTTTTTTGTGTGTGTGCTTTTTCCTTCTTATTTTTCCTCGTCTCATGTTTCCCTTCCTCCTTTTTTGTGTCATGATTTTATTGAAATGTTCTAACCTTGTGGTCCAATGGATATGACACTAATCAAAACATGAGACTCTAGGTTTCATTCTATGTTTCCAAATAGAGTCAATTGATGTACTCAAATTAGCCTTAAAATGATTACTAAAATTACAATTTAAAATTGGAAGGCATACACATACACCCAGGGGTGCTAGTATCATGCAAGAACAAGTATTCAAACTTCAGAGATAAATAGAGAAAAAGATTTTAAGGGTTTTCATTTTATTTTCACATATATGTGACAAGTGAGTAAACTAGAATATGAGTTGAATAATGTTTAAACAAAACTAAAGAATGAATGCTAAAATGAATGTAGATGTACAAAATGAACTATAAAATAGATTTTTTTATTTATTTTTATTTTTTGTTATCTTACATTATTATACACAAAATTTCATGCATTCAAAAAATCTAAATAATTTTAATAATAATTTTTTTATATTGTTGGATTTAGACACATTCACATGTAACATTTTTCATCAAAACACTTTGTTTAATTATGTTTATAATTTGTGAGTTGTGTTTTTTAAAGTTTGTGGACATTTTTAGGATGTTGAAGATTTGGAGCCATAGATGGTTTGATTAAAGAGTGGGTGTTTATGGTATACAAGACTGATACGTCACAATTGAGGGACGAAGTATAGTATTAATTATAATAATGGGAGGTGGTCATCCATAAAATCAAAATCCGTTGTAGTCGGCTCTCACCCGAGAGACCCGGGTTCGAGTCCCGGCAACGGAACTTTTTTGGGTTAGTTTTACTTCTGTACCAGGTACGCTACAGTTTTGCATCTTTGTACAGAAAGCAAGGTCCTTTCAAATGCGTCTGCTTTACGTCATTCTACAGTAAGCAAAAGACAATTTAAAATGCGTTTGCCGGGAGTCGAACCCGGGTCTATTGCTTGGAAGGCAAATATCCTAACCGTTGGACTACAAACGCACAATCATGTCTAAAAGCCGCAAAATATTTAATTTGAATTTTGTTCACGTTAGCAAAAAATCCCATCAAAACCTCATGGCCAAAACAGCGACAGTGGTGGACTTGTTTTCCTTTTGTGGTTGCTACAATAGGCTAGACTGCTACAGTAATCTCATATTTGTAAAGCAGGGCTGCGCTTCTTAGTGAAGCATATATACATATGAGTAGAATATCGATTGTATTTCAAATTTTATTTTCAATGCAACTCTCCATTTCATCACTCTTCTCTCATTGCAGTCTCTGGAAGGAAATCAACTCCTTTTAACGCCTCTTAAATGGAAACAAAATAAATACATAAATAATTGGAACATAACCGTCTGGGTGGTGTAGTTGGTTATCACGTTAGTCTCACACACTAAAGGTCCCCAGTTCGAACCTGGGCTCAGACAATTCCCATTTCATTTGCTTTTGATTGTGGTAAAGATTATAGGTTTTATTACTTCATCCCTACATTTCCTAACGCTCCAAGCCAAATCCAAATTTAAAGCACTGTGTCATGAAAGAAGGATATTTTAATTTTTATTTGCGTTAGAGTTATTTGAGAAAGTATGTGTAATTAAATTTCAGTTTACAATTTCCAATATTATCATAGACTAATCATCAAGTAAAAGTTTGAATCCAATTTTCTTGACAGAGATGATTTTCCATAGATATATTCAAGTAATACTAAAAAGTATAGAGATATATGTGGAAGTTCATAAGATTATCTTAGACAATAAGTTAACTACAAATAATTATATTGAGATAGAACTTTCATACAATAAGACCTAAGTTTTTCAAGGTCAAATATGTATCTAACAATGTTCAATCTTAATGTAGATTAAAGAAACACACAAAAGAAATATGTGTTGCTAAGAATAAAAAGAAAAACTCCAAACAAGTAGAGAGCATATGTATAAGAAACGCAAAACACTATATTCGTGTTAGTAAGGTAAAATAATCACTTTGAATAGAATGGAATGGAATGAGACACAAAAAAATATTTTAGCATGTGTATATGTACACACAAGTGATTAGAAAATTAGAGAGGCTAATGAGACTCAATATGGATTACACTTGACACATAAGGTGTGTAAGGTCATGTAGACAATAAATAAGTGTACAAAGATGTGGCTATCTAATAGAAGGCCTAAGTCAATGTTATACACTCCAACGTTCTCCCTTAAGTTTGAATGTTGGCATGTTACATACCTTATTTCCATCTTAATATCATCTCCCTGCAATGGGTTCTTGAAGTCCAATCTATGCATGCAACATAATAGCATATCCTTTGGAAGAGTGCTCATTGATGCCAAAGAGTTACTTAGCATTGGAACCATACTAAAAACCCACATAACCATCCTAAAATAATTGCGTAACATAATTTGTATGAGCCTTAATGTGTTTTGTTCATGTTGCTAGTGAATGAGATTACATAAGATGGGAATAATGCTCAAGCTATCATTGCATATGATTGTGCTAGTTGTTTAATGAAAAGCAATCTTCAAAAGAAGAGTTCAAATCCAAATGAGCTAACAAGTTGTCTCCTTCATACAGGATATCATCTTGTGGCTTCCAATTATATTAATCCCCCACATCAATTTCTATAAATCCAAGAACAACAAACATAGCCTATAAAACTTACCTAGCAACAATTAGATTTTCAACATTATTTTTAAAAAGGACCAAAGTCTCTTTTCTTTTGGACATGTGTATATTTTATAAAATAATAGGCCAACTGATTCATTAGTAACGCTACAAATTTGTCCCTTTCGATTGATGTTACCCCTGAAGACTCCATCCCAATTCTCCTCAATGACACAATCCTTCTACCAGTTCCCCTTTTTCCCCTAAGTTGGATGTTGGTCAGACTTAGGAGCTTGAGACTACTCCATTGGAACTACTCCATTGGACACCCCCAATCCCTATTTGAATTGTGCCTCCCTCACTTTAAGAAAGTGTAGGGGCTCTACAAAGCCACTGACATTCAAAATGATATTCTTCAGTGGCATTTGACCCAATTGATCACGGTGAAGGATAAAATTCAAAACTTGTAAACTATTGTTCTCAAAAGGACTAAATATTGGCCAAGTGAAGAGGAGGACTTAGATCACTATGAGCTGCTAAAAGGCATGGTGCAAACCTTTGACAATTGGGCCAATTTGAAAAAATAATGGGGAAATTAAAAATGCTCGAGTCTCCTAAGGAGTGTGAGATCATTAGAAATGAGTTTTCCAAAATTCACTGCAATCAAGACAAGATACTCCTCGGTTTGTAGGAGATTATTAAGTACAACAAGGAAACAATGAAAAGCATGACAATAACCATTCAGATGTTTTGGCAAGAGCTTAAAAGCTACCATGCTAAGTGGGCTAGGGAGGATCATTCAGAAGCCCCCCTACAATTCTAGGAGAAAAGGCAAGACAATGGAGATTGTGCCACCTGCCTTCAAGGACATCACTAGGAAGAGGACTCTGAAAGCCATATCTTTTGATGATAAAATTCAGCTCCTCACCAAGGAGTGGCAAGCATTCAAAGGCCTGCCTTCTTGGAGAATAGTAATTGGTCTTATCTAGTTGCTAGTCCACAGTTGGTTCTATTCCTTTTTATGTTGGCTATCTACTTTTGGTTTTAAGTCTATTTTCTTAGTTTTCATGTTGTCTCACTGCTTGTGAGACTCTTTTTCCCTACCTCGATGGTTGTTATTTAATGGGTTCAGCTCCTTCTTGATTTATCTTAATATAAACACTACGAATTTGTACCCAACTATGAGGCATTCTGAAGAAAGGAGATTGAGACTAGAAAGCATAGTTACTCATATACCCTTAAGAAAGTGATGGTTTGAATATAATTTTACACATTTTTTATTGTGACAAGGATTCCCAACATCTAGGTTGTGTTACCCGTACATATCCTAATAATAAAGGAAAAAATCCTTCTCTAGCTATTTTCTCAAGAAAAATAACTTATTGAGACATTTTTGACACCCAACTATATAATCTTAATAAAATTAGAAATTCTTCATTTTAGAGGCAAAATGTATAAAGCAATGCATATAAATACACCTTCATACATCCCTTCCACTTAATCCTAATTATCTGTAATGAATGTGTCAAATGATGAATTTTATAGCCCATGCAAGATGTTAACCTCACTTACATAATAGATGCAATTTTCTTTGCATTTTGACTAAGTTTAATGGGAACAAATCCAACTAGATTGCACTTATCAAAGTTAAATGGTTGCATGAACTAAGCATTTTTCCACCCAAAATGACCCATTTAGTCTCATTATATTCCAAGGAGAGTGTTCATTGTAGATCATCAATGGATATTGTATCTAATCTCTAGTAGGATCACTTTCAATTTTCTTTTACGTCAGATTTTGCATAGATTAAAATTTTAGGTTTTCATATCAAGTATCATTATAGAAATAATCTTCTACCAATAGTCTTAATCTATTTCCAATGAAATGTGTTGCTAATTTCCCACAACTATTCAAGAAATACTAAGGATAGAGAGATTTTTGGAAAATTATGAATATTATTGTAGAAGGAATAAACACAACATAAGCTGAGAATTAAAAAAAAACAACTCTAGACATGTAGGGGAAAGGCATATGATGCCATAATTGTGTCAATAATCTATAAGAATTATATTGAATAGAAGGATGGAATGAGATACAAATAATGATCTTAGCATGTGTATATTTAGACTCTTAAGTTATTAGAGAATGAGAGAGCTTGATAAGGTTCAACATACATTATACAATTCATAAAGAATATAAGGTCACATAGGCAATAAATAAGTATATAGAGATAGCCTCCCTTAGGAGAAGACCTAAAATTTTGAAGGTAAAATATGTAGCTAAGAAGGTTCAATTTTAATATTATTCAAAGGAATAAATAAAAGAATCTATTCATTCATTCATCCATTCCACAAGTAACCCAAAGTATTCCTTTATTCATGTGTCGAATGATGAATTTTTATAGTCTATGCAAGATTTAACTTTGCTTGCATAGTACATGCCCAAATTTGTGTTTTGAGTGTTTAGTTTAATGGGAAGAAATCTAACTAGTTTTCACTTTAAAAATTAAACTATTGAATGAAATGTCCCCATTATATTCCAAAATGAACCCAAATTTTATTTTGAGTGACTAGTTTAATGAGAAGAAATTTGACTAGGCTGCACTTACAAAAATTTGTGTTATAGCCCAAAAACAATGTCCCTCAAAGGTCATCAATTAGGATAGTTTACCAATCTCTAGTAGATCACTTTATTTATTTTTGAGTTTTTTAGGTTCCTAATATTCTATCTAATGTTATGACCCTAATATCATACATTCCTAAGTACTATAAGTTAAGTACTTGTGGCATGCTTAAACTTAACATTAGTTTTAGTTAATACCATAAATACTCTTTATTAGGATGAAGGCTATGTCCCTACATAGCTAAGCCTATAAATAAAGGAGAGATGTTCCTTCCAAATCATCATATCATCAATTATTGAATTCACATCATATTATTTGATTATTGGAGGTAACCCCCACAGATATTTCTAAGAAATATCATAACAAGTGGTATCAGAGCTACAATTTGGGCCAACATTTTTGTTTCCACCATAACTTCAAAACCAATGCGAATTTGCATCTTTTTTTTTCACTTTTGAAGTATTTATTAGATAAGCTCTTAAAAAAAAAATCAGATTTTGAAGGTAAGTATTCTAAACTTTATTGATATTTTACTTTTTTTCTTTAATGTTCTCTATAGCCTGATTTTTTTGGAATTTTTTTTTAAATTATATTTTTGTAAAGCTTATAAAAAACTAGTAGGGTTAGTTCTTTGTAATTTACTATTAAAAATAAAATAAATTCTTTAATTTAGTGGTCAAAGTTTAGTCAAAAAATTCACTATTTTTCTCTACAAATTATATATTTTGGAATTTAAAAAATATGTACTTTTGGAAATCTTATAAAAAAAGGTAGGGTTAATTATTTGTAATTTATTGTTAGCCATAAAATAAGCTCCTTAATTTAGTGGTCAAATTTTTAGACAAACTATAAATTTTAAAACCTGTCTTAGCATATGTTCTAAATTTTTATCGTTACAACTCGCACTAGACACTATCTTCCCTTAATTAGTAAAGAGGAATCTATAGTTCACAATTTAAAAAAAAAATTGAATTCATGTCATCTTTAGGACCAACAAACTCTTTTATGAATATGTGAACCAATGACAATCTTTCTTGTCCATCACTAAAATTTGAGAGAATAATTCCATCAGATTGTGAAAAAGCGGTACATTTCATTAAGAATAAATTATTTGACCCATTTACAACCTTAAATGAGGGACTATGTAGCTTTGAAAAAGTAATAATATCATAATTGAGGGGTTCTGAAAGCCACCAAGGTGGGTACAACCCCAATAGACAAAATCAAGGAATAGGACAATCTTTTCAAGGTCCAAAATGAAATCTACCCAAAATAGATGTACACAAGATTGATGCTATAGATGTAACTTCATGGATAATTCTCATGGAACATTATTTTAAACTCCATAATATATCAAATGATGCAATGGTTGACATAGCTTCACTACATTTAGAATCTAAACCTTATCAATGGATGATGGGTGAAAAACAAGGGAAATTACTTAGTTGGAGAGAGTTTACCAATGAATTAGTAGTCCACTATGAGGAACCATGGAAGGGGAGTTATTTTATCCAGCTTATAAATAGGGACTATAGTAGAATATAATGTTGAACACATGAGATTGGAAATTCAAACTCAATATGTGACACCTTATCAAAGGCTACAACTCTACATCAATGGACTTAATGAACAAATTAAACATGATGTTAATTTATTGGAACCTTGTACAGTTAGAAAAGCAATACAACAAGCATTACATATTGAGCAAAAAAACCTCAATACAAAATATCAACACTTGAGGGGCCAAATAGTAGGATGGAAAGATAAAAATGGTACTAATCCTATTAACAAAAATGGGGCTAACCTATTTAGCCTAAAATAAATAACTAAGCTCTCTCCTCAATAAGAGGTGGAGAAAAGAGAGAAATGTCTATGTTGGCATTGTGATAGAAAATGGTCTAGCGTCCATAAATGTAACTATAGAAGAGGCTAATGATTATTGAGAAGGAGGTTGAAGAAGAGGAAGAAGTATCTATAGAAGAACCAAATATGGAACTAAAGAGTGAAAATTTAGAGGAAGAATATAGTGCTACTATCTCCTTACATGGATTGAATGGAACAAGAACACCACAAAAACTTAAATTTTTTGGTTGTATAAAAAAGAGAAAGGTAATAGTGTTGATTGATATAGGTAGTACACATAATTTTATTGATAGAAGATTAGCTCATAAGCTCAATTATTTCGTATATCTAGTCTCTAACTTCCAAGTCGTGATAGTTGATGGAAAACAACTCTCTTGTGGTGGCAAGTGCCATCGTATAAAAATTTCAATGGGAAATTATCACCTAGATTTAGAAATGTTTGTTATTCCAATAGGAGGAGCTGATGTAGTTTTAGGAGTACAATAGTTTAAAGAGTTGGGAATAGTTTCCTTCAATTTTAAAGAATTATTTATGACTTTCAACTCTAATAGAAAAAATATAAACTTATACGAGTAACATCACCACCAACTCAAGTTATTAGCTCCCATAGCATGTAAAATTTTCAAATAAGAAAGACCCCTATGGTCTAGTGGCACAATTAAATTTTGTAGAATCACAAGTTGTGAAAACTCAACATCCACAAGAACTTCAAGGGATCATTCAAAAACACGAACAATTTTGTATAGAGCCTAAGGGTCTACCTCCAATTAGAGACCATGACCATCTCACTGAATTGATACCTAAAAGCATTCCTCCTAAAATTAGACCTTATCATCATCCTTATGAGCAAAAGAAAAATTAAAAAATAGTTAAGGAAATGTTGGATTTAGGAATCATTTATCCTAGTAAAAGTCCCTATTCATCTCTAGTGGCTATGGTTAAACGAAAGGATGGATCATGGAGAATGTGTCCTAATTATAGGGAACTTAATAAGATAACTCTTAAGGATAAGGTTCATATTCCTACTATTGATGAATTATTAGATGAATTAAATGGTGCAATTTTCTTTACTAAGTTAGATTTACGTTCTAGTTTTCATCAAATTTGTATAAAAGAGAGGATATACAAAAAACTACCTTTAGAACACATGACGAACATTATGAATTCTTAGTAATTCTATTTAGTTTGACTATTGCCCCATCAAATTTTCAAATCCTCTTGAACTCATTACTTCACCCATTTCTTCAAAAATTTGTGGTGGATTTCTTTGATGATATCCTTATCTATAGTAAATCATAGGAAGCCAAAACCTATAAATATCAAAGGATTGAAAGGATTTTTGCATCTAACAGGATACTATAGAGGATTTATTCATAATTATGTTCATATCATAAAGCCCTAACAATATTATTAAAGAATGATTCGTTTTCATGGTTAGAGCTGACCACTGAGGCCTTCCAACAACTAAAATAAGCTCTCACTTCAACCCCAGTACTAGCTACCCCATACTTCTCTAAAATATTTGTGTTATAATGTGATGCTTTTTGACATGGAATTGGGGCAGTAATAATGCAAGAAGGGCATCAATTAGCATTTGAGAGTCAACAATTCAAAGTAAAAAACTTTCTAAGACCCACATATGAGAACAAAATGTTAGCCATTATTCATGCAATTAAAAAATGGCATAAATATTTAATGGGAAAGTATTTTCAATTCAATACTAATCATGAGAGCCTAAAATATGTTAGAATTGTGAATAAACACAAGACACAAGATCAAACAACAACAAAAAACACCTTCCACACAAAGAGAATTACAAATATTGATTTTCTATATTATCAAGAAGAAAAACTTACAAAATGAATCTCAAGAGTCTTCAAGAGATCTTGAGGTAATACAATGAGGGTGAGTGCTTTATAGGAGCAACCCTAAATGATAAAGGGATTTGATCATGACAAGTGTCAACATCCTATATGATGAGACAAAATGATCTAATAAGAGTGTACTCTAGTTAACAAAAAAGAACTCCTAATTTTAGCTTAAGTGTATGAGAATGAATTATACTAATAATCAATTAAAGATTAATTAATTATTAGCTAATGCATGATTACTCTAACACCCCCCCTTAATATGAACTTATGGCTTGCAGCTAAAAACCCTAAAAAGTAAATACATAAAAAAGAAAAGAATGCATGATGGGTCTTGACAAACAAGGCATGATGAGGTACCCATGTACAAACAATCTAATCTCTCACAACTAGAGAAAAAGGGAGAAAACCTCATGGGAAAAATTCCTCTCCAAAAGATGTAATATTAAACAAAGAACAAATACACCTTCCACACAAAGAGAGTTGTAAATAATGATTTGTTATATTCTCAATAAGAAAACTTACAAAATAAACCTCAAGAGTCTTCAAGAGGTCTTGAGATAATACAATGAGGGTGGGTGCTTTATAAGAGCAACCCTAAATGATAAAGGGATGAGATTATGACAAGTTTCAACATCCTATGTGATGAGACACTATGATCTAATAAAAGTTCACTCTAGTTAACTGAAAAAAGCACTCCTAAGTTTAGCTTAAGTGCATGAGAAATGAATTAGAAAAATAATTAATTAAAGATTAATTAATTATTAGCTAATACGTGATTAACAAAATATTTTTTGGAGAAACAATTATCCTCCAAAACAACAAAAATAGGTTACCAAGATATTAGGATGACTTTGAAATCATTTATAAAAAGGGTAAATAAAGTATTATAACTAATGCCCTTTCTTGATAATATTTGTGCTATTTCCTCAATACAACCAAAATGGTTAGAAGTTGCATGAAAAGAGCGGCAACATGATCCTCAAATACATAGTCTCATTCTGAAACTTCAACATGGACCATCTTCTTTCGATAAGTATGTTTAGAAAGAAGATTCATAATGGTACACATTTATACATTACTTTTACATAAAAAAATGTCATTTAAAAGAACATATTATCTCAAATGGACAATTCACAAATAGGAGGACATTCAGGGTTTCTAAAGACCTATCATCATATAAAGAAAACTTTATTTGGGAAGGTCTAAAAGGAGATGTCAAGAAATTTGTGGTTGAATGTTTGATATGCCAAAGAAATAAAGGTGAAACAATAAAGACTATAGGGTTCTTAACCATTAGGAATTCCAACACAATGTTGGGAGGAAATATCATTGGACTTCATTATAGGTCTACCAAAATCAATAATCTTGATACAATTTTGGTTGTTGTGGATAGAATCATCAAGTATGCACATTTTTTTGGACTCTCTCATCCATTTCATGCTAGTACTGTGGCCAAAATATTCATGGAAAATGTACAAAAACTTCATGGAATTCCCAAATTCATAGTGAGTGATCCTGACCCTATCTTCACTAGTATTTTTTTGACAAACTTATTTACAATATGGGGTACAAAGCTAGCACATAGTTCCTCTTATCATCCACAATCAGATGTCCAAACAAAAATTGTGAACAAATGTTTATAAGTATATTTATGATCTTTCTCCTTTGATAAACAAACACAATGGTCCAAATGGTTACCATTAATAGAGTGGTGGTCAGGGATAACTTTAGGAAACCCCCTCCTTGGCGAAGGTGTAAAATCCTAGCGAATCTATCCTTTTATTTGAAAAAAAATATTAATTTTCTTGGCGAATCTATGCACATTATTAAAAAAAATTATAAAATCTTGGCAAATCTTAATGAATAATTGGTAAAAATAATAATCACAGTGGTGAATCCTAGTGAATAATCACTAAAATATTAATTACAATGGCGAATCTCCCCTTTAAAAATTTGCATAGTTGGTCGGCGCAATTCCCCCATATTTTTTTTATTTTTTATCAACTCTCAGTAGGGCCTAGAACCTTGACCTTGAAGTATTTTTAAGTCAGGGGCAACACCTTGCAAGTCAAAGACATACTGTGGCGAAGTCAGTGTTCTAGCGAGAATCTGAGGACAAGCATTCGATTACCTCTAATATCACCGATAAGTGAGGAATTAGAAGTGACATATAACATAAATTCACTATCAAAAATGCATTGGAGCACACACGGATTAAGTATTTTTTTAAAATCTCACTTTAAAAATAAAATTAAATGAAAAGTGAAATTTTTACCATTGATTAGATTTTTAATCAAATGGTTGTGAATTTAGGTATACTATCACATGCATGCCTTTTAAAAGGCTTGTTGAGGCCTAAAAATTTTTTTGGTCTAATTTTGTGCCCTAATACACACGTGCCTTTTAAAAGGCTTGTTGAGGCCCAAAATTTGTTTTGGTCCACACGATTAGGTTTAATCATGTGGACCAAAACAAATTTCAGGCCTTAACAAGCCTTTTAAAAGGAACATGTGTATTAGGGCGTAGAATAAACTTGCAACCATCTGATTAAAATGATAATTGATTATTTGATGGCAATAAATTAAAGCCCTAGATTCAAGGCTAAAATATCCCTAAAATTAAATGGTAATTTATTATTGTGGTGATATTGCCCCAAAATTAATGGTAGTAATATAATATGATTGGTGAATTTAATTAATATTTGTAACTATAGTATAAACTACTGGAAAATTAGTTCCAATGACGCATCATTTACATAGGCAAATTAATCGAGACAATTTTTTTTTGTAAAAACCTAGCGATTCAACTTCATTTTTAGCTTGTACTATTCACCATTTCTAGAGGTCTCGATTTTAATTATTCACCAATTGGTGAAGATTTTCCACTCAAGTTTTCCCTAGTGGTGGTATAACACATCATTTCACACATCTAATAAAATGACTCCATTTGAGGCTCTTTATGGCTACACTCCACCATCTACTTCTGATTTACAATCTCATTCCAAAGCTCATGCAATAGAGAACCATATTCAACACCAACAAGAAATACTACAAATCCTTAAGGATAATTTATTTATGGCTCAAAATCAAATGTAACGCCCCCACCGTGAACCCTAGAGGACAACACTCAAGCAACTAAAAACGAAACAACTTTTTTTTTTTTAAGTGTGACATTGCAGGATTGAAAATGAACTCACTACTACATTACATAGTTCACATTCTCAAAATTAACCAGAACCATATAACTTTATAATAACCAATTTCTAACATCAATTAAAATTCACATATACTCATATCATATAACCAAGTAATTCATGATATTCAACCTTAATACAAACATAAAAGATTATCTAATTACATCCATTCCACTTAACATGTACAATGTTATTGAATGCATAATTCAACACATATTAGAGTTACATTAGTCTCATCTTTATAATTACATTTTGTGCAATAATGCCTCCTCGTTATATGTGAGGAGTGTTCAACTACATGATACATGATATTTCAATTGAGATATTGTACAAATAAAAATACAAGGATCATAAATCCCAAGAGCAAATACAGTGTAGAAGTCTTCAGATCAAGAGAAGTCGCCATGACACGTACAAGGAAAAAGGGAACCCAATGGAGGATGAAACATGTTCCACCCAACTGTGTGGACCCAAAGGTCCACCCCCTGTGCTAGGAGGCAACAAAGGTCCCCACCATCACTAAAAAACAAAGGACTATAGACTTCACAAGGCTGACATGACACACAAGAGCAAGTAAAAGAATATCAAATAATAAATACTATACCTCCAAATGCACAAAATTATCCAAGGTAAAATAAAGACAAATAAATACATGGTTATCATAGGGGAAGTGTCATCACATAGTTTGTCATAGGTTATCTAGGTAGATCTTCCTAGGCCCTGATCCCCATCCTAGGTTATCCTAGTAGCCTCTACCAATCTCTAACCCCTCATGCTAACTATGCAAAATCAACATACCTCTAAATTGAGCTGAGTGATGCGTGTAGGATCTAGACTATGAATTGGAGTTTAAATGTACTTTACAATGCTTTGCAATGATTACAAAACAATTGAAATTTAAGCAGTAGCAGAAATGAGAATGAAAATAATAACAAGGTGATTATATGAGAAGAAAATGAGAGGCAGAAGAAGTCTGACAACAGCGGCGATATGCCGGAGTTGCGTCACGAAAGTGACTAAATCGGGGTCCTCAATAGAGAGCGTCGTTAGCAAAATGGAATTACAATGCACAATCATTCTCCAAGCATTTCGGCAGCGTAACGATGCTCTGATATGCAAGAATGATCTGAAAGAATTCTCCAACAAGACCTCTCTTTGACGCCTCAGCATTAGGACTTCATCACCTGAAAAAAAACTTGATTACAACACTCACCTCAAGCCCCCCTTTTATACAAAGAATTTTCTCAAATTGGTTACTAACCAATTGATTTGAAAATATTCCCCTTATCTCTCCAAATACATAAAAATATTTAACAATCTCCCTTTTACAAATAAAAATCTTCAAAAATATCCCCTTTTACATAATAAATAAATTTAAGCCCTTCAATAATACTTCTTTTCGGGCTTTATAGTTTTGGGGGTTACATTTTAATCTTTAAAAAGATTATTGTTTTATTCTGAGTTAGAGTTTTGTTTTATATAGGCATTCGGATAACGGAACAAACCAATGCCATGTATATATCAAACTATATCGATGGCCCGTTGGTTGGTTACTAATTTTGGTCCCGGCCGGCGCGGGTTCAACTCCCGCCGGCTCCCTTTTTTTTAAAACAAACTCAACAAAATAATCAACAAAAATAACCGGAGTTCACATATTGTTAGGCGCTCTGTGTGCGGGCCAACGACACCCCGTGTTTCTCGCGATTGGGAGGTGAGCGTTTCGAGCCCCATGCGGGCTAAAACAAACCTTTTGCAAACAAATTCAACCGATGCTGACTGACGAGTGGACGGCCACGTGGCAGAACTCGGTTCGCCGAATGTGCTGACTGAGATGCTGAATAGGTGACATGTATTAGGTTCTTACTGGACGATGAAGGTGACGTGGTGTCGATGGGGCGCTGACATGTATGTTGACTACCTTGCCAACAGTACCGCCACGTAGACACTGACATACAGCCACGTGTCCAGCACTCATTCGCCGATGAGGACTGCCACTGCTGACTGGACTGATGACGAAACTGATGACGTGTCTACCAACTCATCACGCCACGTGTCAAATTCTGATTCGCCCAAACTGCTGACTGGACTGATGACAACGCCGCCACGTGGATGCTGACTGAGTGATGACGTGGCATGCTGACTGGGCATACGGACTGCCACGTGTCACTCTGTGATTGGTCCGTACCAATGCCACATGTCACACTCTGATTTTTCCACATCAGATTCCGTACCACGTGCTGACGTCAGCTGTACGGATGATGACATCGCGCTATGCCTTCGGTCTAAGTCGACCTGAAGCTTGACCGGCTATCTTGAACTCGATAGCCAGTTCGACAAAGCGAACACCGTCCAGATAGATGCAGAAAGCGGAAGCGATGATGCCGGTTTCGTGATTTTGGCGATGCCATTTTCCGCCGGAGCGCTGATTCGGTTTGACCCAAGGTTTATTTGGCCATAGCACAATTAAGCGGACTCCTTTTGCTCCGTTGAGTTGTGGTGGAACCAGTTGCTGCAGTGGTACAGATTTTGGAAAAGCGGAACACTTCAATTTTGTGAAAAAGAAGAATGTCCACTTAGGATCGAAATGATTGATTTTTCCATTCCAGACCTTCCCAACTCATCTTAAGCCTATACAAGCGCTTGAGCCCTGAGCGAGGTATCGACTTATCTTGTTTAATGTTATAGCTACCCAACCCTCCTAGTTGTTTTTAAGTTATCACTTATTTACTATAAGAACCACCCCATTTAATCACTAATAAAGTATAGAGTTTAGCAAATAAAATGAAGATAATGTGGATCTAATCAAGGAGGAATCAAATGTTGACTTAAAGAATAATGACCTAAATAAATAAAAAATGACTTCCTACTGCTACTATTATCATCAATCCAATTGCAATACCTTGGCATAAGTATAAAACTCAAATCATAATAAATTACAACTACTGGTACACACATTTTGAAATAATGTTGATAACATATGCAACCAATTACTTATAACGTTCATGCTCTTTTAGACAATTCACATAATCATATTGAAAATGAAAATACAAGTGCTCGTGTGAAATTCATTACTCATCTAAATAAATAAGACATAAAATAAATAATACATCATTATTTGCATTATACCATTTGTTACTATAACTTGAAAGGAAGGAAGAGAGAGAGCATCATCAAGGTGATATGCACCCTACCACAAAGCATTAGTTTCCCCGTGCTACTCCATTGGAGAAGCCTGACCCATCACAAGGATCTAGCAATATGTAGCCAACATGCATGATGGAATCCAGTTTACCATGTGAATAGTTGTCAATTAGCATACCTATATGCTCATGCAACACATATCCATTGCACTTGAATATTTATAAGCATATCATGAAGGATGATGTCAATCCACCAAGGCAACACACTTATGCAAGGAAATCAATGAAATTCAATGTTTACAATCTAAAATGCCTCAATCATCTCATAATGATACTTTGACATTCTATAAGATGGGTAAAATAGTAGTTCCATAAGACTAAGTCTATATTGACATTAGTTAGTAATGTAAGTTCAAGATAATGACATTTATCAATTAGTACACCAAGAGGGCTACTCCATATTCCACATGTTCCCTAAATCCACTCACTACTAGTGATTTAGGAACCGAAGGTCTTATTTCCTCACAGGTAATTCTTTTAGTTTAGAAACCTTCCCTGGGCTTCCAATAAAAAGATAATAAGTAGATTAACTCATACTCATAATATTATATTCTTAATAATAATATTAGCCATTAAATTTATTTACTTACATTATATAAATCAATTCACAACTTTCAATCTGCAGATTGCAGCAGAAAGGGAAGCATTAAAACCATCATAACTTCCACATTTCTAAGTCAAAATCCAAACTTCAATATGTTTTGGAAAGGTGGAAGAATGAGGAACAAAACCCATAAAGCATTTAACATGATCTCTAAGCATATGTGAGCAGTTTTTTCTGCAACCTAGTCCACTATTTTCACTCAGAACAACAATTTAATAAAATGACCCATTGTAACTATTTTAAAATGTACATATACTTTGGTAGTGTTTTAAAGGGTTGAATTATTTGAAGAAGCAATTGTCACATGATCACAATGATACTCGAGATCTCCATTTGTGAAACATAAATTGTGTCCATCATAATGCATACATCAAGAGCACATATGATACTATATGATAACATGAATAGGGAACTCTTGTAAGGTAAAATTATTGAGGGAATCCAACTCTCTAGTATTCCAATTTTTATTTGTATTCCTCAATCCTTGCTATTCCCTTTGTTTTTCTGAACTCAAATGGAGCTCTTAACTTGATAGTGTAATTATGGTTCATGACCCAATCATAAATCAGAGGATGAGTGTTTGCATCCCAAACTTTAGAGAGTGCTACCAAACTTCCCATAAAAAGAATTCAGCAACGAGTTATCAGACCTTTTTTTTGTTGTCCTTCTTTCCCCATTCCCCCTCCAAAGTTCTTTCCAAAAAAAAACCTTTAAAACAAATGCAACTGCCCCATGTAAAGCCAGATTCCACAACCTTTGTCAGCCTCTAGCCACAAAGACAAGCATGCAAATTGTATAAGCATTGACAAGGCACAAGGTTTCTTTCTTTATTTTTAATTTTTTTAATTTCTTTTGAAATAATTTTAATCCTTCTGCTTACCTTTATTTCATTTTTTTTTCTTCTTTTTAAAATAATCTTTAACTAATGTCTTTACTAAAATATTAGACTATTTATTAATAATATAAATTTTATTTCTTTTTTATAGTAATAGTTAAACAAAAGAAAAGTCAATTTTCATTTAGATGGAATGTTTTAAAACTATATATCACACATAGCATTATTTGTGTTAAGTTGGTTCATTCCAATTTTGACATGGGCTCTTCGATTATTTAATTTATCTAAATTTACATACAATTTTTTTTTATTCTCATGAAAATATTTATAAACGTCATTCATAAAATAACACAATTAATAATATAGAAACCCGTTATTTCTAATCTTATACACACAAACATGCAACCTAATTACATGAGTCTAAGTGAGTGTGTATTGATTCCATCATGATATGTTACCTTCCATCGACTAGAACCTTTTCCTTGATAATTCTCTCTCTCCAATATGAGAAAATATGAGTAACTAATGACACAATTATGAATTAGAACACAATTAATCGTCACCAGTATAATCATTCTTGATTACCCTTTAAGCAATAATTAGGATACCCAAATTTCCTTCCCTAATCACTTGCTATTGAATAATTAATACAATAATTTGGAGATTAAGATAAGCTAATTAAACGGGATGTGACATTTACGAAACTTCCATATGGGTTATCCAGGCGCCCCTTTGTGCACCAGCCCCCATTGGAAGCCACCCCCCACTGACAACAAGGAAACCAATGAAACTAAAAACCACACCATTTGCACAAACTCAAGGTTCAAGCAAATCACAAAGTTTGAGCTACGTCTCCAGGTCTGCTTCTCAACGAGGAACCGCTTTATTAATGATGCCAAGCAGTTACGGCTTCTGTACATCATCCAAGCTTTAGTCTTGTACAAAATTTCTGACAATCTCTTTCACTATTGCAATTTTCGTGTATAATAACACCTTGTAATTCTTCCTCTCAAAATTAAATCAAACCCTCCATTAGCATTCTAATTCTCTCCAAAAATTCTTTCACAATTCTCCAATAATTTTTCATCACTTGGTTGAAAAATTAAGAACCTACACCCCCTTTTTATACATAAAATATGCTATATGGGGTGTAACCTCCATATTTAATAAATAAGTCCCCATGAACAAATAAAACAATAGCCCTCTTAAACAAAATAACTTCCTTTTAACAAAATTCCCTCTTTTACAATTTGTTTATAACCTCCCTTTAACATAAAAATCTTTAACCAATTATTTTAAGCCCCTTAAAATATCACAATTCGTTGAAATATGAGAAAGGTGGTTAAAGGGGTTAATTTGTTGAAATATAAGTTTATGGGCTTTATTTCTCTCCTTGTTTTATGGGCAAGGCAAGAGGATTTTAAGGGATAAAATCCCACCAAATCCTCTCTTTCTTTTTTTCTTTTAATTTTTAAACCATACGTGTTTTTTTTTAACAATATGGTTTAATCCATATTTATGCCATCTTTTTCCAATAATGGCCTACCACATGGAGAGGTGAGATGATGCTGAGTGTCAAGGGCTGACTGGCCATTGCGCTGACTGGACTGATGACAAGGCATTGACTGGTCAATGTATGTTGCCAACTTTGACCGCTTGTATCTTGTGGAAATGGACTCCGTTTTTTATGAAACGAGTTGCATCGGAAAGCTCTTAGAAAGCTCTTCGCAACAAAACCCATTTGACCACCTTTGATGAATTCAAAAAAAAATTCCCTTTTTTTGAGCCCTCTGATTTGCCGATTGACCAAAACTTTGACTGCTCGCAACTTTTACATACGAACTCCTTTTGAGCCCGTTTGAGTTGCATCAGGTTCATGTCAGTGGGCCCTACATAATGGCATCGGTTCTAAGAGATTTTGAGACTGTGAAATACATAAAGAAAGCAGTCAGCCACACCATGAAGGGAAAGTCACAGCATTGCAGGGCACTCGCAAGCGAGTGATGTGACCCTATTTACCTTCACCAAACATAATAACTGCAGTCAAAACATGATAACACATATATCCAAAAAACACATAACAACATATCCATGACTACTCACATAAGCAATTAACTAATCTGCTAACCATGGTATAAGTAAGAAACATCAGTTATCACAATGTCTTTAATATCATCAAACTAAGCATCATAGTTTCATCAAATAGTCACAATATCTAATCATCAAAATATCACAATATCAAAATAACATCCAACAGTATCATAGTGTCCAACAAACACTATCATAAAGTCTAGAAAACAGTATCATAAGATCTAGATACAATCCAAGTAGTTGTCCAGACAAAGTCAAACTGAAGGGGCATTACATCAAACAAAACAACAAGGTGATCAACATCATAGTGAGAGGAATTTTGAAGAGGGTGATTAGGTATTTATTTGATTACAACCTTATAAATAAATCCCTTAAGGAAAATAAGAACATGAATCTCACACCTAAATTTTATAGTCCCTATAAGGTTCTCCATAAAATAGGAAGTGTAGATTATAATTTAGAACTTCCACCCTCTTCCAAAATTCATCCTATCTTCCATGTCTCTTTTTTAAAGAAAGTAATAGGTAACAATATTTTAGTCCAATTAGAATTGCTAGAGTTAGATGATGAAAGAAAGTTTATTTTAGAACCTAAGAAAATTATTGAGAAAAGAGTGAAACAATTACAAAATAGAGCTATATTTGAGTTCCTAATCAAGTGGAATAATATGCTAATTGAAGATGCCTCATGGGAAGACGAAAATTTTAAACTAAAGCATCCAAAATTAATAAGCATTGAGGAAAGTGCTTTTTGAAAGGAGAGGGACATGTTAGGTTCCTAATATTTTATCTAATGTTATGACCCTAATATCATATATCCCTAAGAATCTAATATATTTCATAAGTATAATAAGTTAAGAAATTGTGGCATGCTTAACTTTAACGTTAGTTTTAGTTCATACCATAAATATTCCTTATTAGGGTGAAGGGGTATGTCCCTACATAGTTAAGCCTATAAATAAAGGAGATATGTTCCTCCCAAATCATCATATCATCAATTATTGAATTTATATCATATTATCTAATTATTGGAGTTAACCCCCTCAAAGTAGTCTACCATATTTCTGATTTCTTACAAATATTTCCAAGAAATATCATAATAGAGTTGGATTGGTCTCATTTAAAATTATAGGTGACCTATTTGAAAAAAATTGTGTAGTTCAATTTTTGTTTGTCATTCTATATTTTAGTATATAGGATTAATTATCAATCTAGAGTTTGAACCAATTTCTTGTGAAGTAGATCAAATTATTTTCCAATAAATTTTCAACCAATATTAAGAAGGTAAGATAGGTTTGTGTAAAGTATAACTATTGCTACATAGGGAACACATGCAACACAATTTGAGAACCAAAAGCAACAACCCCAAGCAAGTAGGATACACAATAATATAAACACAAGACACTATATTGGTGTCAATAAACTAAAAGAATCTCTTTGAGTATAATACAATTGAATTAGATAAAAAAAAATCATTTGTTTAATTAGAAGAACATCTAGTTAACACTTAAGAAAGATAGTTATTATTTCATGGAATGATCTCATTATCACCCAAAATGAGTCCTTTAGTCTTTTTGCAACTTGAGGAGAGTGTCCCTAAAATTTCATCAATGAATATTTTCTTTATTATGTAGTAGGATCAATGTATTTATTTTTGGGTTGGATTGTTCTTATTTAACATTATAGGTGATCTTTTTGAAAAATTGGATGTAGTTGAATTTTTATACCATTTCAAGTATCACTATGAGTAACCATTAAGAAATAATTTTAATATGATTTTTATTAAATAAATAAAATTAACTTTCAATAAGTATTCAATTAGTACTAAGAAGTGTACATAGATTTGTGGAAATTATGAAGATTATTGTAGAAGGAACACATGCAACATATGTTGAGAATCAAAAGAAATAACTCAAAGTGGGTAGGGCACACAATAATAAAAAACAAGAAACCATATTGGTGCTAGTAAACTAAAAGAATAATTTTGAGTCTAATGGAATTGGATGAGATTGAAACAATGATCTTAGCATGTGTATTTTTGGATATGTGCTTTACACCTTACATATAAAAATCATGTTGTTGTAATTTTTGTTCCAGATAAGGATTATGTGGCACTTGTTTATCAATTTTCTCCCATGTAATTGTTGTGTGTGATGTTGCGACTCAAATTTGTAATGACGATTTTACTTGAGTCCCTTCCATTTTTTATCTGTTAATCATATTTGACCTATAATTAATAATTGATCTGAGACATCCTAAATGGGTCCTCTTAGTGTCAAAGGGTGAAAAATTCCATGAAAATCCCAATTTTAGGCCCCTTACAGTGGCATCTCTTGTGGTTTGTATGTTTGTTAGATTTTTGTACTTTGGGGAAAGTCCATACCTACATACTCTCCCTACTAATCCTGACAACCCGCTCATTCCTTTGTAAACATTTCCTACGTTTTATTTTAGAATTTCAAAATTTTGCATCCTAGAATCCCAATCAGTGTCATCCTTAGCATGCATTTCTCAAAATTCTACATTTCCCCTCTAGGTCCTTGTGCAAGTTTTAGAGTATCAAACTTTATCATACCTTGATACCTATTGGTATGTAGTATAAGTTCTTCTCAATCCTTGAATTCAATTTTTTTTTAAAATATCTAAGTCCCTTGTATCAAGATCAAACTTTTGGATTTCCATCCATTCATCACTTGGTGCTTATTTCCCTTTCATATTCTCTCCCCAAACCCCGATCCATTGTTCCCTAAAAAATATAATTATTTCAAAGTTATAATTTTGGCCTTAAATTATTCAAGTATATCTTTCTTTTCAATCCTGAAATTCTGAAACTTCACACTAATTTTTATATAAACTTATCAAAGTCACATTTTCTACCATCTTGTTGACTTATTATTAGGTCATGCCTTATCCCAACTCCCTGATCCTCATATCTTGAAATATTTTTCCTTGTTAAAGTTCCCTTGTTGTCCCTTCCCCTTTCCTCATCCCTATTGACATGACTTATTGGTCAACCCTGATCCTATGATTCTCTAAAATTTTGATCCTTGGCATGCGGTATGAGTTTCCTCTAACCTCTAACAGTTTAAAACACTTGACATTTATTGTTACAATTCCCACCTACCCTTTTGGATGAGCCAAAGCTCCATTAATAACCTAATTTGACCCTACTATCATAATTAATTTGGTGGCACCTAGAAATAATTCTTTATGCAAGTTTACACAAATCCAAGGGACACAATGACACTTTTTCCATACCCAAATTTACTGTAGCAGTTTTTATTGCACATCTTGATGGTTGATATGTCATCTCTAGGCCACCCTTTCAATAATGTTTATAGGCAATTTCCTCATCCTTGCACAAGATTCCACATGCAATTGAAATTCAAAGGTATGGTGAATGGATGGAAGGTGATTCCATCACTATTCTAGATTTTTATGGATATCAAAGGGGAAATTCTAACACACACTATTTATCATGATGACAACCGAAGCGTGGTTGATATCTATAAAATAAAATTTGTACACTAGCTCCTTTAATGTTTGATTATCCAAGTGGCCTCTATATATGCAAGTTCTTCATTCCTTCAAATTAAGGGTTGTTTCTTTGGGTTTTTATTGAAAACAATATAGAATATTCTAGGGTTTCAAAATTTTAAAGTTTATCCACCATTAGAGCTACTCTCTAATTTGTATATAGGTAACTATTGTAGCATATGTATGTAAACAATTCTCTCCTTGGATAATTGTTGATATTTTAGATTTTTTTTGGAGTAAGAGGTATGATAGGCTCTCTTCTTGTAAAATTTCTTCCATCACATTCGTTGGTGTAACTAAAATAGGTATTTGAAAAAAATAGCATTTAAATCAATTTAATTCTCAATATATGCAATGGTTTATTGCTTATTGTAGATGTTATCAATCAATTCAAAGAATGATTATTAATAAAAAGTATTTATTTTACAATATACCTTTGTTTTTATTATAGTTATTTTCTTGTCATGGTGGGATATGAATTTGTTACCCAATAAGGAACTAGCTAATAGGAATCTTTACCTTCCATGCACCCATTTAAAATCATAAAAATCATTCACCAGTAGTATAGGAAGTACAAAGTAGATTGATAGATTGTTGTTTATGATTTAACATTCAAAAGAGGATAAATATTTTATGTAAAATAAAATGTTACATTATTAGTGAATTATTTACAACATGTTCATGCTCTACTAATATTATCTCAAGGAATTACATTACTATTGTCATCTTAAGATACATATGCAAAGTATTAGAATAAACTATAAATAGGTAATTGTAACTGTTTAAACTTAAATTAGTAACAATTATTAGGGTTAATTTTACAGTTGGATATGGTTGTTGTATGTTATATGAATGCTCATTTTGTTTGATTTAAGTGCCTATTCAAGCATACCTCTTGGATTTCCCTCCTATGTTTTAGTTGACACCAAAGAGTAGGAGAGATTGTACAATCTCATATGTTAATTGTTGACATTTCATGTCACCTTGTATGACCAATCAATAAAAACTAATATGTGAGATCCTATACGGGCCATCTTGCATGAATTAGATCTTGAAAAATCCCAAAATTAGCTGAGTCAAAGTTTTAGACTTTTGGGATTGCGCTTACCTGCATACTTGCTCTATCGCTCTCAAGCTTCCATCCATTTCACCTCCTCTTTTCATCACTTGCCTAAGTGTTTCGGGCTTCAATCATTGACCTTAACCCTTAACCCTTATTGCTTCCCTTTCATAAGCCTTAATTCCTCCCCCCAATCATTGAATAACTGATGAAATACTTAAAAAAAATTGTAAGTATCAAATTTTCAGACTTCGAGGATCGACCTTCTTCCTTACCTCTTACCATCTTTGCATATTAAGCATTAATCCTTCCTCCCAATCCTCGATCCTTGATGTCTCATTTTTTTCTTTCGACAATTGGGCCTTTTGTCTAACTTTTTTCTTAATTGTAAGATAATACATATGGTTTCATCCCAACCACCGAACTACAATTTATTACCTCTGGACATCGAGCATTGAGTATCCCTCTTATTCCTTATTACATTTTGTGATAAGGCATAATCCTTCTCTTTGACTCCTGACTCCCAACATTTCTCTTTCTTCCACAATCTTCCAATCTCTCTACCAACCATCAAATATTTTGGCATTATTCCTTCCCTTCACCTGACAAGTGGTATTTGGGGATCATAGTTTCAACTTTCATCTTATGTGGTATGTGGTAGGGCTGATGTACAACATTCAATGGGGTTTCTCTTTGAATTTTTGGGAGCATGGCATTCTTCCTTTCAACCTTTCAAAAAGCATTATCTAGCAAGCTTTGATGCCCGATGTCTAATGAAGGTTCTTTTCTGTAGGCTTTGTACCATTTAATGTTTGACAAAGTGGTTCTTTAAGGCCTAAAAGTTTGACAATACTCTAGAAAGACATGTTTTTTAGCCAAAAATGTGATTAATGCTCCAATGACTTTCTGAACTATCTGATTCAGTTTTGGGGCTTCAAGGATGAAATTTAATGCATCTCCTAACTATTGCAAGTGGGATTAGTGGCACCCATGCTCATTTATTACATGTAGGTGTCCTTTCTATCACTGACCATTCCCAATTTGTGATTTTTACACGAGGTCTCCCCTATTTGACGCACGTTTCTATCTGTATACACCTAAAATTGGTCATGGAATTTAATTAATTAAATACTAGTTATTTAATTAATATTTTGACTACATATAGATAAATTCTCAATTTATTTATATTGTTCATATTCTAAATTCTCAAAATCTAAAATCATATTCTTCTAAATTAATTAAATAAATAAATTTCCATAAGCTTGTTTTATTTAATTAATCTTCACTAATCTTGATTAGGAACTCAAGCACATGTCTACAACTTTTTGTGCCACCTCACCAAGGTCACATGAAATTAAATAATTCTAATTTTCAATTAGAATTATCTTCAACCAATTTTTAAAGAACATGGCTTATTCCTCACACACTTCCACCAATTTTCAAACATATGGTCTTTTCTTCCCACACTTTAGTCTTCCATCCATTTGGCATGTTGCCTATTGTTCAAGAGATTCCTCCATCCATTTGGCATGTTGTCTTTGGTCAAGGGGACAACATCTTGATTCTCTCCATCTCCACCATTCATTCTTCTTGTTCGAATTTAGACCGTCGATTGTTGCCACCTCACAAGATGCTTGGAAAATGATATAAATACAACCCTTTGGCATTGTATTTTGCATCCACTTTTGAATAGAGCTATCATACAAAAATATCGTTTGAGCTTGGGAGCACTTTGGAGTCTTATAGTTACATTTTATACCATGTTTTGCATCATAGTTAGATCTTAGAGTAATACTTTTTTTCATAGTTGCATTTTATGTCATCCTTTGCATCATAGTTGCATTTTAGATTAGCATATTCATAGTTAGAATTTGAGCATATGGAGTATCATCTTAGTTTTTCATAGTTTTCATTTGAGCATATGTAGAATCATCCCATCTCAATACCATAGTATCTACCTTGAATCATCTAACACCATCATACATTCATCATAGTATCCATTATCCTTTCCATCGTATAGTTTCATGTAGGAACTTAGTTGGCTTGCATGTTGAATATTAATATTGTTTCTTAAGTTTCATTCTAATAGCCTTTGTGCACATAGAAATATGAGGGCCAAAGGGTTAAAGGAACCTTTAAGAATAGAGGACAATGAGTCGTTCTTAAAATATTTGTTTTGTTGTAAATTAGAGTAGCTTCTTTGCTTTGAATCTTTGATATAATTCATTTCATTAAGGTTTGTGTTGATTAACTAACTTTCCACATTTCACACACACACACCAACAACATTTAATGTGATGAGTGTGTGATGAGTGTGTGTTGAGTATCAATTACTCTTCTTCTTAGGCATGCTCTTTTTGGCTTCTATCATGTATAAAGAACATTTCCATGCTCATTGTAAAGGTTTTTTCTTTAGGGGTTCTTCCAGTTCTTCCTTGGAGTTCTTCCCTGGTTTCTCTAGAAGATTCATGCATTTTTGTATTCTACAATTATAAACTATCTTTCATTCCTTTGTATTAATAAAAATCACAATTTTTACCTCTTCTCACTTTTGGTTATTTTGTGTATTTCTTTCTTACCTTCATGTTTGAGTGCATTTTTATCATTTTTTATGCATATATGTTGTGTTAAAACTATTTGTAGTTGTTGCTTGTGAATGTTTCTTTCCTTCTAGAACCTTGTCAAACCCTAACTTTCATATATACCTTTGGGAGTTGGTAGAATAGATAACTATGTAATTCATTTGACTATTTCATTTATGCACTGTGCAATTTTGAGTAGGAAGAAATAATTTCTATTCTTGGTGTATCACCTCCCCTTTCCCTTTTATGCATTATTTCTCTCCCTTTTTCTTTGTGAGCTAATAGAATAGGTTTAATGGTAGGATTCCATGTGATGCATTGGACCAACACATCTACACTTAGGTTAGAAGAGGAAGCTAGACTTCTCTAGAGATTTGACTTCATTTCGTAAGGTCTCACACCTTAAGGTCATTTCTATTGTGTCATTGGAATGTTGAATCCCATGTTCAATAGGGTGCAATTTCATGTGACAACATTAACCTTTAACCATCCTAAGTCTTCTGATGAGCCTGTATTCACCTCCTTGAAGGTGGAAAAAAGTTGTAGGATTTGGGAGAGTAATTTTGGGACCTAACATTTTTGGTTCCATTGACAATGATATTTAATCTGAAAGCTATTTTGAATACCCTATTTGTTGTTGTGTGTTTAGGTGTTCTATATTCAAAACCTTGGGTCTAGAGAAAGAAGTGGTGACTCAGTTATGAATTCCATCCCATTAATATTTAGAAAACTTGAAAAAAAATAAAAAATTGAAATAATGCAATGATTAGGAAGTCAAAGAAAGTTTTATCTAGTTTCAAATGATGTGAGAAGATAAACAATTAAATGGAAATCTAGAAAACCATTTATTTCATCTATACATAATTCTCATGATACTAAAATATTCATCTCACATCAAGTAGAGGAAAGGAAACAAAATGTGTAGATCAACATACCTCAGATAACTTAGCTACCAATAGAGTCAAAACCCATAAGTACAATTAGGGTAAGTATAGAACTGAGGAAAATTGTGATATAATAAGTAGAGTGGAATATCATGAGTTGCACATAGAAAATATAATCACATTTTTTAGTAGAGATGATCAGCTTGCCATGGGATTTTTGTAGGGACTAGAAGCTTGGCTGACCTAAGAAGTGAGTGCACTATAAGGGGGAGCCCATGTGGCCAAACTTCTGAATTCATCTGCTAAGAATAAGTGTCGTTGGGGTAAAACCCACGTGGAATCCATATGAATATAGTCTTTCACATCCTTAGGATTGTACATTGCTTGATGTGTCTTTATCAAAGTGTTTTCAAAAAAAAATTCAAACAAAACATCACATGTTGAAAGTGAAAATCTTGATTCAGAATAACATTCATTGAAACAACCAAGTTCCTAACTGGAAAATCCAAAGAATCAAACAAACTTTCAAGAAACGGTGTTGTTCTCCTAGTTTGGCGCATCTTGGTTGCCTTCTGGCACATCTTGCACTTGTATGCACACATATTGTCCAAGTTACTAGAGTCAAAACCTACTTGCAGAGCCTTGTAAAACTTTCTAGCACATCTTGCAAGTCCTGTAGCACATCTTGCACCTATTTCAGTGCATCTTGCACCTGTTTTGGTGCATCTTGCACCTATTTTGGCACATCTTGCACTTGTTCTGGAGCATTTTGCACTTGTTCTGGCACATTTTGCACTTGTTCTGGTGCATATTGCATCTGTTTTGGCACATTTTGCATACTAGAAAACTAGTGACCTAAGTTCATCTCTTGTCTGATAGTCAGTCTCATTATGGGAATCCTTTTCAATCCAAAACCATTCCTTGGGTACAACAGAGTCTAAAAATGTTCTTTATCAAATGATTTCATGAAAGATTAAAATCTGGAAACCAAAGTCCAAAGTTCTTAGTCCAAAAGAACATCAAAAACGTCTCTCAACAATCGAAAAATTTAGAGAGAGATTGGTCTTCAATTTCTACATAAGATCTTCAAATAACAATCCCAACTTGTATTCATTTTACTATTGTCAAAATCCAAGACTTTTCCAAAGATTTGAGCATCTCATATAGGAAGAAAATTTCTCTCTGTTTCTTAGTTTGAACCCAAAATTTCAAAATTCTCTCAAGTCCGAAATTATTCCTTAGATACCTTAGAATCTAAACTTGTTAAAATTGACCTCTAAAAGTGGAATTTTCCAGCCTAAACCAAGATCTAACATCTCAAAGTACCAAAATTATCAAATTTATCACACCTTTGATTATTAAGCTTAGTTTCATCATTAGGATTTATCATACTCTCATCACAAAACGAAGCTATATAGTCAAATCAAACTTAGTCTCATTATAATTTGTCATTTTAATTGAATTAGTTGTAATCCTTGGTACTTTTCCAAAACTTGGATCAAAATTTAGTCTAAACTATAACACTTGTATGCCTGTTCAAACAAGGTTACAAAAACAAAAAATCAAGGGAAAAGGACTCAAAAATCAAAATGTTAAAGAGCCAAACATTGAAACTCCAACCATTGAAAATCCAAATATTGAAATTCCAACCATTGAAACTCCAATCATTGAGACTCAAAACTTTGAAACTCAAAACAGTGAAACACAAAACACCATGGCGGAGGTTGAAGAGAATCCTTTATGTGGACTCAACAACATTGAAGGGGAATAAATAAGCGAAGAAGATATCCAACATGCTAAACAAGGCCCTAATTTCTACTAATGTTTAGAAAATATTTT
>VDFB02347137.1:0-20511 GCA_007258455.2 Sequoia sempervirens
AAAGGAAATGCAAAAAGGTTCTAAAGTCCGCCCATGCATGTCCAAACATCCTTGAAAGTCCGCCATGTGCTTTAAAGAGAGTGGCAAGAGGGTTAGAAAGTCCGCCATGCTTGTGGAAGATGCCTTGGAAAGTCCGCCTAGGCATGTAGAAGAAGGAAAAATCAAAAATTTTGCTAAGTTTTAATGCCTACCAAGGGGAATTTCGAAATTTTGCTAAGTGTGAAAGCCTAAAAAGGTGGAGAACCATTTCCAAAGGGTAAAATGTTGAGACAAATGCTAAGAAGCTTTAAAGTCCGCCCTAGAAAAGAGGGACATCCAAGATACTTGTCCAAGGTGCTAAAGAAGTCCACCTAAGCACATGAAGAGGGAAAAGAATGATTTTTTGCCTAGTCCAAGGAAAAATTCGAATATTTGCCCAAGTATAGAGGCTAAAGGATGAAGAAATGGAGATTGTGGCTAAGTATCATGACATTCTCAAGAGGTCAAGTACCAAGTTTGGGAGGACAAGTGCTAAAGAAGATTGGGATATGGCAAGAAATAAAACGAAGTGTGCCTAACACAAAGGTGGAAAAGAAATTAAATTTGCCTAAGTGTGGGTATCTAGAGAAAATGTTGAGAAATTGACAACTTTGGCCAGAGAAAAATGCAGAAGGCAAGGAGAAAGGAAGGATCGCCCTTGGCCAGAAGGAAGAAGAATTTGTCAAGCGTCAAAGGAATTTGCCCAATGAAGACATCCAGACAAGGATTTCGCCTAGAAAAATTCGACTGAGCAAGAGAAAATTTGACTTTGGCAGAAGAAAATAGGCTCAGTGTAAAGGAAAATTTCGCCTCGGCAAAGAAAAATAGGGATCTGGCATAATATTTGACGACGGAATGGCTTAAGTTTTGACTTGGCTAGACGAAATTAAGGATAAAATTGGAAACATAATTTTAAAATAAAAAATGAAAAGGAAAATCTAAATAGCCATGGGTCCAAAACGAACGTGGGGTTGGAATAAATTAAAATATTTTTAAAATTTTAATAATTTATTTTCAACTACTTGGTAATTTAAATGCCTTGGACAAAATCAAATTTGGTTGCATAAGAATTGAAGGAAGAAGTACTTACAGAGATGAACTGGACAAGCAAAATTAAATTGGGCCATGACCCTGACGAATATTTAATGTTTTTAAAATTCGAAAAATCAAAGATAAACATTAAGCAAAAAATCGAATTTTTGAAGATCAATGGGATTTTCCCGGATAAGCTCGAGACTGATTCTTTTCGAAAAATAAAGGAAACTTGCCTGTTTGAATAAATGAAAACAAATCGAGATCGAGAGAGAAGATGGCAGTTGCTAAAACGAATTCAATCCTTCAGCATTATAATGAGTTTCAGCAACTCATTTTTTTACACACAGCTGAAGAGAAATTTAATCTTTCTCGAAATTATCAGGCAGTTGATTGTTTAATAGGCAAAATCAAATTTTCCAGAAGGTGAAGTAGTGTTATGCTGAAGAATTTTCGCAGGAAAAGAGAAAAGATTTATTGAAAGCTGAAATTCTTCTGTGAAAAAGGGGCGCACTTCTTCTTCTAAAAAATCAGATTTTAAATCTGATTTGCAGCCAATAGTTCTTCACTGAGGTTTGATGTTCCGTCAAGTTGATTTGCTATCTCTTTTCTGTCCTTTCATCTTGATGAAGTTCTGGCGAAATATTCAACTTCATCCAATTTACTTTCAGCTTGCTTTTTCGCAACAATTTAATTATTTAACCAGCTGAAAGTAAATTTTCGAATCCAAGGCACGAGATTTAACTATTTGAAAAAGTCTTTGTATTAATGTTAATCTTTTGGACTGCAGGTTGAAGACCACGGTAGGCGAATCGTCAAAGACAACAAAAATGAAGTTCGCCAGCAAAGGTGCTCAGCGAGAGACCAAAGTCATTTCAAAATGGAAGAATGTCGTGGATACCGATCTCGGGCAGGTCGACTTTGATGAGTTTAAGAAAAGAGTGTATGGGCAGAAGGGACTTCCCACACCGATAGCCAGACGGATAGTCAGAAACGAGATATTTCAGGCAGCTGGATTCCCACTGGCAATGGATTGTGCAGAATTGATGGTGGAGTGTGCTCTCCACTATGACACTCAGAAGAGACAGATCATCGCACCTGATGGAAGAGTCTTGGCACACTTAGGCGAAGTGGCAATCCAGGAAACCTTTGGCATCCCGGAACATTCACGGACGGTCTATAAGACCAAGGAAGAAGCCCAAAAGTTATATGACAGCCAACCAGATTTGTGCGCCACAATAGTTAACAAGGTGTGGATGGACAAGCCTAAGCCATCAATCAAGAAGATGCCCAAGAGACCTCGCCGAACAGACTTCAAAAAGGATTTTGGAGATATCATACTAATGCTGAAAAGAATAGCTGGTAACCCGCAAGGCGCCTTTTTCGAGAGCTGGATGTACTATTTCATAGACGAGATCACTTCTGGCGTCAAAATGTTCAACTGGTCACGGATGATAAGTGACAACCTCCACGAGCAATTGATCAACCTCGAAGAGACTAAGTCTTTTCATATGAGTTCGTATGTTGTCTACTTGTTGGCCAGATCATACAAGTATCCAGGATTGATTTGCAAGGGTAAAATTGGCAACGGGGAGAATGAACTCAGGCCTTACGACTGTTACCCACAGCTCCAATTGAAGGAGAAGACTCACTTCAGGAGGGTGCATGATGCCTTCCTAATGCATATTACCAGAAAGCTTCAAGGAGGAGTGCATCAGAGGTTGAGCCATGAGGCGAAAAGTTTAATCAGTAAGTACGGATCTTGGTTCATCCAGTTCCCGAAATTCACATATGTCAGGATCCAGGGATTTACCGGAAATCCCTATAAATTGCCCATCTATCCGACAAATCGGATGATTTTGCTCGAGGTCCTCAGATAGTTGGAGGAGTATCAGAACATCCAAAGGCCAACCAAGAAGGCATCTGTCACATTCCCATTTTTCATTGGGAACATGTTGGAGTATTGTCCATCAGCACAGGCAGCTGAGAGTGCAAGGTTGGAGATCCAGTGGTATCCTTTCACGGCCTACAAGTCCAGGGTCAACTTTGACCCGCACCATAATATTCGGACAGTAGAAGGGAGAAAGTACAAGCATAGGATGGAACTGGAAGATTTCTGGGCAAATGCTGCCGATGAGTATGAAGTTAGATGGAGAATGTGGTCCAGGATGCCACTAGATTTCATGAGGGCAATTGAGTTTTGCCGGGTGCCTGATCAGTTACAAGATAATGGAAACCACGTCCAGCCACGCTTCGAGGAAAGCTGACCTCTTCCTCCAGTGAAATGGTCTGAACCCGAGCACGCAGACCTGGCAACCTTAATGAGGCCAGTGACTAAATACTCTCAGTGGTGGGTTGACTATCATGCCCAAGAATTGAGACAGAGAGGAATCACGCTCACATATGATCTATTGAGCGAGTCAGAATCATATTCTTCTAATGCTGGTGCATCCCATCAGGACTTGGTCGGGATCGGAGAGAAAAGGAAGGAAATAGTCCCAAGTACAGAGCCTGCTTCCAAGAGGCATAAGGGAGAACATTCTCGTTCAGCAGCATCCCGGAACATTGACGAGCTGGTGGCTACTATAGACGAGTCCTTGGTAGAGATGCTTGAACCTCCTGCAGTTCAGGAAGAGAATGATGAACCTATTCAGCCGGATGACGAGGAGCCCTTGTCACCTACGAGCACGGAAATCTTAGGTTCAGACAATGAGATAGAAGTCCGGAATAATGACTTCGAGGAGGGAATGATTTCCGCTCTCAGAGGGGTTGTGGATGTTCCGAATGAGGAAGAGGTTCAGGTAGAGGATGGAATTGAGCAGTCGACCATTCCAGAGTGGCTGATAGAAAGGATGAAAATTCAGGTACCTGCAGAAGCTCAAGAAGAGGAGGATGATACTACCGATTTCTTGGCAAGGTTGGAGCAAGTCGCAATCAAGAAGCCTGCCAAGAAATTCTCCACCATTCAGAGGAACGAGACAGGCAACCGTTCCGTACACATTGCAGTACCCACGGTGGACAAGCCACGAGACGAGATCACTCCTCAGGAATATGCCATAACCACTGTTGACCTTGGCCCAACCTCGAAAGGTCAAGAGGTGGAGGAATTAGATAATTCCGTCTTGACCATCAAAGCGAGACTAGAAAAGGAAGTGGCTAAGAAGAAAGAGTATAAGGAGGTTGAACGTCTTAAGGAATATATACAGCATTTGACCCAGCCACTTGATCAGGGTAATGCGATTGTTCCTCCTCTCCTCAATTCATCACAGGAGGTGACCAAGGATGTCGAGTACGGAATGGTGACGGCCAAGGAAGCTCAGGACTGGATGGCGAGCAAAGGCATAGAAGCGGCATTGTTCATGGAGAAACTGGCACTTGCTTATGGGCAAACCTCATGCTTCCTTTCCAGACTTATGGATATGGCGGAAACATGGGAAGGTATTCCGGATATGCAGGAGAGGCTTATTCCATGCCTCAGGCTATTGAAGGGCACTCCAAGAGAGGAGTTGGTTGACAGAAAGGTGATTGCTGCAGGAGCAGCATATGATTTCAATCACTGGTTTTGGGCCGTAACTATACGTAGGGAAGTTTTGGAGAAGGCAAAAGTGGATGGACTTAGAATCAAGGAGCAGGTAAAGGACATTCGGGAGAAAATTCACATGACAGCTGCAGAAATGTTTGATCAAGAGATTGTCCGAGAAAAGGATATGCAGCTGGAGGAGCTGAAACGAAAGATTCAAGAGGTTTTCTTCTCGACTACTGGACCACTTCTAAGAAAGGATTTTGTGAGAGTGGCAAGTCTTTCCGCCATCCGGAATGATTTTAGGAAGCAGGAAGCAGAATGGGCAAATACCTTTGCCAAATGTGCAGAGAACTTGGATGAGCTTGAATTCCGGATCAGCATGCTGCCACCTGTCACGATGGAGGTCATTGCAGTAGTGTCCAGATTCGTAGAACGCAATGCTGTTCAGAAGGATAAGGACGCCTCTCCTAGAATATAGCTTTAACTGCCTCTCTACTGATAGTTTACTGATTGATGACTCTTGTTATTTTGGGAAACCCTAATTAGGGTTTGGTTGTAATAATCTTGGCCGTTGATCTTGTATTAATCTCGGCCCTTCATTTCATTTTTGAAACTCGATATAAACTGATGCTCTCTCACTTTCATTTGTGTGGAGACAGAATATGAGATTGTTGCATTGAGACTATTTTGAATAATAAAAGCTCTTGAGCATGATTTGCCTTGAATAACTTCTTATTATCAAATAGTAAGCGAGGTTGCATATCTTCTTCCGCCATAGATTAAAGTTAAAGTTAGATTAAGTAGAATTTGCTTTAAAAGTTGGTTAATTGAATGAAAGATTGATCGTATTGATTCAATGGTGAAGTGTAGCTCATACTTTCTTCGAATGGATGATTTGCATTCGATGCGTAAAGTTAGCCTGAGCTCTTAATTGTGGAAACTTAACTTCAGCCTCATTCAAGGTTTGAAAATTATTATCACAACCCTTGAAGATTGCACCCATTTTGCGTATGTTGTCCTGCAGGAGGCGAAACAAAGTCTGGTTTATTCCCTTCACCGAGTCTTTACTGTCTCTTGAGTTCTTAGGCATAGACTAGATTCTCCTGAACCCTATCCTTTTTGCCATTTTTGAGATCCACATGGAAAGTCCCGACGAAGAGAGCTCTTTTAATGATAAATTCCTAAGTCCCAAACTTGTGAATATTTTCACGTAAGTCCCTTGTTTATTACCGATATCACAACGGGCTATTGAGCTTATCCACGAGACCCGTATGTAAAGAAACCTTGAATCGCTTATGATCTCTCGCAATCTTAGCATACGTGGTGGTTTTTCAAGAGGATAGAGTGTCTTTGACATTTTATTCGTAAAATCTCGGTGGATGATAAACGTATAACCAACATGTCCGAAGACACAACTCAAACTACATCATCTCTGATTGGATCTTCATGCTATTGTTTGGAAAACATTCTTCCATCTTTGTCTTGAAAGCATTCTATGCTCAATCATGTCACTTATTCAACTCTTTGTGTGGCTTTGTCATGTTGTTCTTTCTTTGTATCATTCTCCAGCCTTGGAATTTGTTTGAAAATAAATGCCCATGCCTTATATTATGGATTTGGTGGGTCATGTGTGCAAACAAACTAACGAGAATGAGACAAAGGGGCTGCAAAAGTGAGGCCAAAGCTCAATTTCGGGTTTTGGAAACATTATTACATGTGTGGAAAAACAAGAACATTGACTTGAAATTGTGGAGAATGAACATGCAACTTCATATGTGTATGGGAAAATACAAGTTTTGCACTTGTGATTGGATCCTAAAGACTCATTTTCAAGTGTTTTTGAGTGCATTTTGGACCAATTGCTTTAATTAAAAGAGGCAAATTGTTTTCAAACTTTGTGTTGATTCAAGGTGTTATGTGACGACATTTTTTGTATATTGATTGTGAGTTTTGTGGTGTTATACAAGAGGGATTCAAGCTCAATTTTGCAGACTTTGAGCTGCTTATTGCGTTTGGATTTTTAGATTGGTTTTCAGATTTGATACTGTAGACTTTGAGCTGTTTGTCACGTTTGAAGCTATTGTAGAACGCTCAAGCAAAGGGGGTAACTTGCAGACTTTGTGCTGCTTTTATTTTCTATGTTTGTGCATTAAAAGTGCATCATGTAGTTAGATTTTGAGCTGCTACATACTGTAATTGGTTACCAGAAAATCATCTAAAAAGGTTGACAGGAGAGTAAGTTGTCAAAGACTTTGTGCTTTCAATTTGTTTTCCCATCCCGAAGGAGCAACAGAGGACTTTGTGCCTTTATAGAAACTTTTCTTCTTTATTTGTTTACTTCATTAATCATTTATGCTTTCAGCTGTGATTCTTTTCTGAAATAAGAGAAAAGAATAAGAGTCATTTCTGAAAAAAGAGAACAAAACAAATTTTCACCTAGATTCAGAATAGATTTATAGTTAAAGTTTATTTCCAAATTGTTAAAATAGAAAGCAAAGGGGGAGCCTTCCCTTTGAAAATAGGAGTTTATCTCACACACTGTGGCTGAAACCACAATTTTGCACGCCTTTCCAGGTGTACAAAATTTTCACCCAACACTCTAAATGCAACATTTTCCCGAATGACATCCCTATCATCTCATCAACTTCGCCTTGGAATGTGTATATAATTTTAGGCTTTGTTGTCTCACCGTGACACCACAAATATTCCCTTCTTGCCAAAAGGCTCCAACTGCTCTTCTTTTGGAACATGAACATAGACAGATATCCAAAGATCCTCAAATGACTAACCTCGTGCTTCTTCCTCAGAAGGCTTCTTCCGAGTCATTTCAAGACCTTGTGGAGACTTCACTCAAATATATACTGCAATCCTAGAAGTTTCCGCCCATAAGAAGGTTTTAGATCTCAAGTCATGAATCATGGCTTTCGCTGGCCCATGATCGTCTCCGCTTTTTTCTCTCTCTCATAAACACTATATTCTCGCTGAGGATTATAGAACACAAAACTCCTCTTAATCCTAGCATCAAATACGTAATCGAAAAGTCACCGAGGTGTGGCCTCCTCCATTATCGATCCGAGGATCTTGATTCTTTTACCAAAAATATTCTCTACAAGAGCTTTGAACTCTTTGAACATTTCTAACACTTCCTCAGACTCTTTAGTTTTCAAAAAATAAATCCAAGTCTTTCTAGAGTGATCATCAATAAAAAGAACATAATACAAGAAACCACTCGAAGAAGGAATAGACATAGGTCCACATAAATCAGAATGAATAAGGTCTAAAATACACTTAGATCTACTTTCTCTACTATGGAAAGGAGCTTTTGAATTCTTACCCATAGCACATCCTTTGCAAGTTCCTTCATGCTCCTGATTGAACTTAGGAAGTCCCGTGACCATCTTCTCCATGATAGGTAAGGCTCGGAAGTGGAGGTGAGCCAATCTTCGATGCCACAGATCACATAGGCTTGAAGAATCATGAACTAATGCTTGTAGAGGACGCGTACATAGCCTATAGAGGCTTTCATGTCTAACACCAATTACTTGAGCATCCTTGAAACTGGAATTCTCCATCCACACAAGAACTTTGCCTTTGGAGAAGGTAACTTGATATCCTTTATCTTCTAGAGCTGAAATGGAGATGAGATTGCGCTTGATTCTTGGAACATAAAGAACATCTCTCAACTGAAGTGTAATGTAGGAATCCAAATGAAGAGTAGAGGTCCCAACTCTTCTCTCTACTATAACCAGCATCATTCCAATAATAACTTGTTCGTAAGAATCACCTCCACTAAACTTGATAAGTGCTTCTTAAATCCAGTAATGTGTCGAGAAGCACCACTGTCAATCAGCCAAGTGTTGGTATTTGTAGGTACATTGCTTGACAATGCTGAATAGAACAGGTATTCACATGAATCTTTTTGTGGAGAAGCATCATCAACATCTGCAACGGTGGCTTGTTGCTTTAGGTCTAGTTGGGACAATGATTAGCAAAGTGGCCAAACTTATCATACCTAAAGCATTGAATCTTGACATGTCTCTTTCTTCTTGGAGGCAGTACATCATCATTTCCCTTTATCTTGATTCCTCTTGAACTTTTCTTCCATCTTTTCTTCTTCAAGCATGGGAGGTGAGAACATGAATATCTTGCCCTTGAATCCTTTGACCAACACCTCTAGCGCCACCAATCTTGATTCTTCTTGAATGCAGTCGCCTTTAGACGCATCAAACTAGGCACTCTGATCTTGCACTAATTCCTCAAATGAAGGATTCCCAAGACAAGGGAAGACCATTGAGAGCAAGCATAGTCAAGTCTTTGTCATCAACCATATGGCCAATTGTTGAGAGCTGATCTCTCAAATTTGAAATCCTCATGAAGTAAGCAATCACTGATTCTCCCTTCGCCATCTTCACATGGTGTAGTTGCTTCAGTGCAAGTGCTCGGCTGGTATTGTTGATTTCGTACATTTCTTCCAAAGTCTTAAACATGTCTCTTGCTGTCTTCAATTTAGAGACAATAGGAACGATATGATCCTTCACGGAATCAACCAATATTTTCATTGCCTTGATGTGTTTCTTCACCCACTGCAACTTCTCTTCTTCCTCCTCAGGTTCAGGAACACTAGACTCCACAAAATCACCCAAGTCATTTTCACGCAATGTAATCATGATCCTGAATCTCCAAGATGTGAAGTTGGATGCTCCCTCGAGTCTATCCTCAATCTTCAAACCATTCACCATCTTGACAAAGGTAGGGATAGACAAGGAAATATAAAGAAGAGAAGAGTATCACTGTATGAACAAATCTGATCACGATCGCCTCAAACCCACTCTGATACCATGTTAAATTTAGTGATCAGATTAAATGCACAGAAAATTAATTCAAAATCATACACAACAACACAACAGATACCCTGGGAAAACCCTCCTCTTGAGGGGGAGAAAAACCCAGCAACAATATCTCTCTTATATATTGAAACAATAATAGAATCTCCTTTACAATAGAATCCAATATGAAGGCTTATAACATGCACTTCAAACTGATGCAATACAAAAGACAATCTGATGAAGATAATCTTAGCCAACAATAATATCGAACTTCTCTTGAACTCGATCTGCCTTGAATGAAATTCGCACTAAGAAAGATATGAACAATATCGAAATGAATCTGTATGTCTCAATGAACGAATGGCACCTTCCTTATATACAATTCGAATGAGGAGTCTTCAATAGATGCGTCCATTCAAGTATTAAGTCGGCCTTCATGAAATGTGATGACTTTCCAACATAATCGCCAATTAGAGATGGGTCGGCCTCAATAAACAAATTGCAACCTTTCATAACAAATGATGTCGGCTTTGATTAATTTGTATCTTTTTAAGAATTCGTGCCTCTTCATCAAATCGCAATAAATATATAAATTAGATAGTCAAAGGCTATTATTTAATTCTTTATGATTTCTCCAAGGATCGGCTAGAAGAATCTTACGACATCGCTTATGAAACATCAACATTATGGTTATTTCTAAGTTGATCTTAATCAAGCCACATGTTTGTGCTAATTGTCTAGGAGCAATACTTAATATATTGACATAATTACAAGTAGGTCATAAATAAATTACACCAGTATCTAACAAATATTGCATGCTCAAATTTCAATATAACATCAAGAAATGTGTTCCATTCTACGATATCAAGTAAGGTAGCCAAAGTAACAATCATGAATAAGAGGTATAAAAAAGAATACTACCAACAAGAAACAATCATCCAAAGTTCAAACACAATAGTCGGTACTAAAATCAACAAGATTTATAAATTTATTAAAGGAGTACAAGAAATAATATTAGCTTAAATAGTCCCAAGGCATCAAGTACAAGGCCTTGTGTAGAACCTACCTAAACATTTAGCATAACCATAAGTTTGCCTCTCATGAATGTCGCATAACTAATATCTTGACTAACTTAAGATATACAAAGAAATTGGATCCATTGCAAAGCAAACATCATGGCTTCAAAGAAAGGTGTCATGAATCTGCTTTCCTTTATCTCTTCATTTCCCAGGTTTTTGATAGACATCCCAACTTATGTCTAACTCTCGTCCTCTTTGCATTCATGCATTCTCCCATTCCCTTGTTTCCATTCTCATTTGCCTACTTTATGAACTTGCAAAGTTTTGTCAAACATTCAAACTTTTACCTAGTTTGCATCCAAGTCCCTCCTCCCATTCCATATTGAGTCCCCACATTCTGCCTTTCACTTGCTCCTTTCCCCATTTCCTTCTTGTAGAATTTTCGTGAACTTCCTCCCATTCCCTTCTCCTCCAGACCTCCAGTCCTTCTCCACTCCCAACTCTCACAATCCTTGCTTCCTTCCCTATTTCCCTCTTGTGGACTTTCAGAGGTCATCTGAACTTCTTCCAATCCTTGTCCACCTCCCAACCTCCTAACCTCCAATCAAATCCCATCTTTCATTTCTAGTTTATTTTCCACTTTGTGGACTTGCAAGTTCCTAATGGACTTCTTATGTTTCCCTTCCACCTCTAGTTTCACATGTTTTTCCCATATCCTTTCCAATCACTCTTGCAAAATTCTTTTCCACCTCTGGAAATTCAAACCTCCAATTCCCCAATCCTTTCTTGTATTTCTTCCACTCCCCTTTTTGCAAAATCCTATTGCATTTTTGGACTTCCTATTGTTCTTCTTCCACTTCCGCATTGAATTCCCACAAAGGTTCCTAATGCTTTTGTCATTTGTTTCTTCCTATGCAAAGTTCAAGCTGGCTTTCAAACTTCTAGTTTTCCATCCAGACATCCTATCCTAATCTCCAGTTCTACATTTTTTCCTCACATGTCTTCTAATCATTTCATTCACTTGCTTTGTCCTTCTATGGAGTTTCAATGAAATTTTGAACTTCCATGTCAATTCATAAACTCCTATCCCATATCAGATCCTTGCATATCCTCATGTTTGCCTCAACCACTCCTCAGATCTTCCTAGGTTGCCATTAATGATCAACTTGACCCCTGCAACTACCACAAGAAGATTTTCTTGCCTAAAAAACATTATTCATCCCAGGGGCACAATTTTTCTTGCATTTTTAATGGTGGATGATAAAGAGGGTGACCATCACTGATGAAATGATTGAGTTCCAATTCTCAATGATCTTCACACCTATTTCAAATTATCCATCTCATGGATTTCATGGGTTTTACCTTGCCTTGTAGGCCAAAGTCATGATCTCCAATTATTTGACGAATCCTTGCAAGCACCTAGATAGGGCTATCTACCTCCCTACACAACCCAAGATTCCATTAATGGTTTTGAAATGGATGAAATTAAAGAGGCGAGGTCTTTCAAACACCTCTAAATACTTGTGGACCCCTTAGATATATGGTTTGTGTACAAAGCCATATGGTTGATGATGTAAAGTGCATATGTTCAAGTGTATGGCCATGTGGAGATGATGCAAGCAAGCATAGGTGACCTATGTAGTTCCATACAACCCTAGTTCTTCCCCCAAGATTACATGATAGTGTAAAAGAGATATACACAAGTTTTCAATGAATAAAGGGGGATGGAAAAATGTAATGTCCCCCTTTTAGCGTGACCATGACTGTGGATGGTTTAGCCTATTTCTGACCCTCATAGGCTAGAACAGATGGTTAGGGGGTCTTATTTGGCAATATTCAGTATGGCTTCGCCTCCAGTGATCAAATTCGAGGAGTCTCGACCTAACCTTCGTTGGACCTGACCTAAGTACACTTACTATTTATAGTAAGTGACTATTTCAGGACAGTCAGGGTTTTTATCTATAGCAGGGCACCTGAACAGGCTTCATTTGCAGTGCCAATCCTTTACACCATTGGTTTGATCAGATAATGAGGGATTTATAGTAAATCAGTGGTTGATGGAGAGGGACCCTTACTAGTTTTAGTAAGATAGTTGGATGCATAGTGGATGCAGTGGTTAACTCCTTGGTTCAGACGGAATCGAGAAATAATGAGTATTTATGGAGTCATGTTATTTTAATTATTAATAAAGTAATACTTTATTAATAATTAAATATAAAGTGCAATTATAATGAGCAATGGGGACATGACCCTCATTTAAGTGATTTTTAAAGTGACTAAGGAATAATTAAAATATTTAAATGTTAATGTAATTTTATAATAATAAAGTCACTTTAATTTTATAAAGTGCGTTAAGTGAAAATTAAAAGTGGGAATATATCTTTTATCCCACATTGGCCAGGAAAGTGTTTGAGCTCTCACAAGAAAAAAATAAAAGGGACTTAAGAGCTCATTCTGAGGCATCCAGTTGATGAATATTGTTTCGGTTGATTTTTATTGTGGAGCCTAGGGCTTTTGCAGTTTCTTCATTCGCTCTTTGAGAACGAAAACTCCCATAGATTGGCATAACTGAGGTAGTGAGATATCTACTGAAGGGTTGCAGATTGGAAGGGATACTTGAGTCTTTTCATCGATACAAAATTAGTGGCCAAGGGCCAATTTTGCATAATTCGATTGGTGCATTGTTGGAGACAATTTTGGTGTTAAGGTCTTCATCATTTTTGGCTTGTCAAGGAATCGATTTTCAGTCCTCAATCTTTTGGCATTTAGGGAAGTCGACTTGCATTGAAGAATCTGATTTTATATCAGAAATTATAGTCAATATTATTCTGCACATATTAGCCACGATTTTCCTCCAATTGGCATCGATTTGGTAGGGAGATACCAGTGCTTCATTCCTGGGCATTCACTAATGAAATTACATGCATTTTGAGTTGAGAAGGTGATGATATTAATTTATTACGGAGGTCTGATAATAAGCAGCAGGGGCGGCCTTGACCAGGGGTGCGACTTCATCCAGGAGCAGCAAATAAAAATTCAATAAAATTCCAGAGGCATCGTCAAGGGTTTAGGAGGCTAGGCGCTGTATGTTTCAAGGCAAATCCATTTAGCAAAAAGAGAATTGAACTAAATTGCCCAGGCAGCCATCGAAATTTCCAGGTTCTTTGATATTATCATGCATTGTTACATCATTGTAATTTTCAGACTGTCATAACCAGCATCACTGGGTTTTGTAAGGGGAATAGTTCCATCACCATAGTTGATTATTAGCTTGCTGTTGTAGAAGCTTTTTGTCAGTAATTGAAGTCATTAGTATTGCAGTTGTAGATGGTTATTCTATATATCAGATTTGGCATTGTAAATTGCATTCATAATATAAGCCAAGAGTCTTGGTGCATACATGCTTTATGTACTAGAGTTTGGAAATTGAATAAAGGAGTAGCAAGTTGGAGTCAAATAGTTCTCATCTTGAAAAGTATTTAGGATGCATCCCAACTGTTTGATACAATGTCACTTGGCTGTAGGTGTTTATTTATGGTTGCATAAGTCATTTATTGCATTGAAAATACAAATTAGTTGCATTTCATTGGTATCTTATTCATCTAGCATTCATTCTTAGATAGTTGCACCATATTATGCTCCATTATCATACATACAATGAACTGAAACAACATACCAGCAAACAGTTAATTGGCACACCAACTGTTTGACAAATTTACAAGGAAGCAAATTGAAGAAATTGAGGTCAGTATTGAGCTTGTGGCTCATTAAGCAAAAAAAGCAGAGCTTAAACAAAGAAAAGGGTTATAGATCATTAAGGCTCTCTAACAATGGATTTAGGCATTTCATTGTATTGTATTTTGTAAGTGTTTAGGCTCTCAATAGACTATATTTTTAGTGTTTTATAAAAATGATGTTTTATGGGTTTTACCCTCAAAGTGCCTTTCTCCTGCATATATCTTGTGTACATGTAAAAAATATATGTTTGTGGCTGATTCTCATTTTATTTATTTTATATATACAATTTCTTATAATGATTTCTTAGTATCCCAAAATCCTTATTTCTAACAATCGACTCAAGCTATACCACAACTGTCATATATGACACCTCAAGATGTGAGTTGAAGACATTACTAGCATCTTAAAACATCTTAGAAGCTACTTGAGAAAAATTTTAGTTGTAATAACACTATAAATGTACACGAGAACATGTAAATCCCAATTAAAAGTCATTATGTACATGATGTGATGAAATATCTGAACCAATTTTTTCAATTTTGAATGCAATTACAAAACAACATGCACCTCATAGGGTTATCTCTAAAACTCAAAGATGCGTAATACAACCTTTATCCAAGGTTATACACCAGATCCCGAAAGGCGCGCATATGGTCGAGAATCTTCATGTACTAATTAACTGAAAGTAACTCTAACCAAAAATGTGTCCAAGGTGGACGAACATATGGTCAGAGGGTCCCTACAAATTACAATGCTGAAAGTAAACTCGACGCCAAGGATGTGCTTTCCAACCCAGAGTGGGAATGGAGCTACCATATGGCGGAGATGCTAAGAACTACAATGCAATTCAAAACGTAAGATAGGCGGCAAGCCAGCCTCTTCCACTTATTCAGTGGGTATTACAAAAGCATGAAGAGATAGATTAAGAAATGCTGACAGTACTATTGTTCAGCTTACAACGTAATAGAGAGTGCCTGCAAAGAACAAAGATGAGAAGCTCTCCAATGCTGCAATGATGAATATGATCTCCACAAAGCTTAATAAGACTTTCTAATCACCAACCCTTCACCAAAATGCAATTTCCTAAATCTGATATGACAGACCAGCAACTTAAAATGCATAACCAGCAACTCTAGATTCCATTAAAATGCACTCTACTCACTCAAAACTCACTCAAATCACATGAGACTAAATGCATAGTGTTCCTAAGATGATGGCGCCCAATAATGAACCCCAAAACTGACCCAACAAACTCATATATTTTTGCACGAATTTCAAGAAAGCCCAGAATGGTACGACCCTCAAGAAAGGGCGACTTCTCTTTATAAAATTCAATCCTTGATCAAAAAATCTGCAACTTGCCAAGTGGGGTCACCCCTAGCAAGGAATCTCAATGGTTCAGTACCTAGAATGAGAATAATTTTATTTTCTGATGTATGAGCAAAAACAACTTTCAGCTACACTGAATCAACAACTCCAGAAATTGATATAAAATGCAAGAAACTGAACTACAAAGCAAACAAATGCTACAAAGCAAACCTCACTACAAAATCCACTCATCAACAAGCTAACATCTCCACTAGTTGCTATCTTTCAAGCAAGAAGTTGAGCCAAGGCTAGGAGGCATACATTCCTCGAAGCAATCCCAGTACCATTTTGGCAGCATAACATTACTGAAGTCATAAGATAATCAAATGAAGGGAAGAGGTCTCCTTTTATAAACTTAGCAAGGAATCTCCAGAAGCTTCTAGAAGTGGCGCCCTAATTTTCAAATTTGAAATAACCTTTTTCCCTCTAAGAATGGCGTCCCACCTTCCAAGCAATATTTTGACTTTATTTTAAATCAATTCCCTCATCAAAGTTGGCGTCCAATTCAAGCATGATATTAGACCTTTGGAAAATATTAAATTACCTCCAATGAGGCGTCCACCCATGAAGACCACCTTTTTAGAACAACTTGAAGTGATGAAGCTAGGCCAAGGGGTCAACATTAAAATATAACATTATTTAAATTAATTGAACTTATCTCTCCAAAATGCATCCCAAGGCCAAAAATGAACAAACCAACTGAACTAGCTGAAGAAGAGAACCAACCGTGACCGAAAACCATGTGACCATCAAGCAAATAGAATTTACTAAAAATAGTAAATTCTAGAAGATGCTTGGATTGCATTGGAAGTCATACCACTGCGAAGCTCTCTGAAAACCTAGAAAGAAACCACAAATCAATCTCCAAATTTTGAGCAACAACAACCTCCAAAATGGGAAACCCTAATTTTACCCTCTGAGTAGCCTACGGGTCTCCGGAATAAGCCAACGGTCAACTAAATTGATTACTTTAGAAGGGGACATTACAAAGGATATGTACATGTAACTAAACATATGACCATGACAATCACATAACACTTCCATTCATAGCATGCACACTTAATACGAATGGCTACCTAAACTTTACTACAAACATATATGATGCCTACAAATGATTTAGTTCAAACTATAAATGTATAGAAACATCCTAGAAGCTAGTAGAGATAACATTAGTTGCAACCATAATTTATGTAATATCCCCTTATACGATTAACTTAAAGTTGTCCTTAGTCTTATAAATTAAATGTCAAAATAGGCCAAGAATCAATAACTCTCAATGATATACTTTAATCTATTAAGATCAACCTTCAATGATTAATGCTGATTTGATTATTTGACTTATATATTGACAATAATAGATAATATGCTGATAACAGTGAAGCCAATATCTGATATAAATTCTGAAATGCAATCTGAGATAATTGTTTTGAAAATGGAAAATAGACATCACAATATGGTTTCAATTTCTCATTTTCTTATCCAATTTCATGCATATGAATATGGGGTACATTGATGTCAATCCTTAATCATTGTCTCTGATTTTAATCCTTCAATTTATGTGACTTGGTCCTTGTCTGAGTGTCTGATATTCATCAATTATTTATGCAGCCTGTATTAAATGACCATCAGCTCCTCAGGAGTACTTGAGATCTGTTATTAAAGATGTATAATTCTGTAAGACTTCATCGATGCCTTCCCTCCTCATTTCTCATTATTATTTATACCTTATGCTTGCATAGAGGGATGTGTCTCTTTAAATAGATATGTCCATCCAAATGGTCATGCCTCTTAGTCAATCGATCCATATTAGTTATGCTTGTAGAATTAATAATCACTGCATCTATTAGTGCTGCCTTTTATACTATAAACATCCCATAATTATCTTTGTATCTCTAACTTGGCAACTTAGATATATATTCCCGTATAAGCTTTAATTCGTCCTTCTCTTAAGAGGCACGGCAGATGGGCTTAATTGCCATGGCAAGGATATATGCAATACCTAAGTTTGAATAGTCTTTGATAATTGGAGTGGCAGATAGGTAAAGAGAAACAATCGCTATTGGATTGGCAGCTCTCTAAATCTTCAGGCACCCCCAATATTGGACATACGGCAACTTAATATATATTCCGACTCTAGCAATAGCTTTGTATGGGACGGCGGTTTATATATATCAAGCCCTTTGATCTCCAACGGCAACTAGAATAGAAGGTGACGGGTCCATTGTTGTGTCAGCTTCACAAATATATGCATCGATACCAAACATTTGTAGACTTCTACACATCACCACCCATATCCTGATTAATATATTGCATCCAATAATCCAGGTAACAGTGATTAGCACAGTTTCGTATAATCAATCAGCATCCAAATAATTCCTCGAATCCAACTATATGATCATATAGAATGTATATGCCAATAGATGTATTTGATGAAATCAAATACCATCGATCTTGCAAATATTTTGATATCTTCTGAAGTTGCCGACAACAAGGATGTCGGCTTCCCAAACTTCAAATTATATCGGCTACCTTTAGATAAGTTTAGTTTAGACTTGAATATAACCACTTATGGGGTTATTACAGTCTCCCCTTCCTAGAAATTGCTCCATGTCGATACCAGGGTTCCAAATAAGCCTGTAGAATGCCCCAACACATATCCATTGCTACATGTTGATGCCAATGAACTCACAAAGTTGGTCAAACTCTTATCACAGTCTGAAGCAATTCCATGTTATTCAACATATCCATCATAGAAATTCCTGGGTCCCAAGGTTGGTAGCACCATCCAATCAAAACATAATCTTGTTGATCATTGGTAAAGATCTCCACAAAACTATCAAGGAGAAGAATAGTCCAATAGTGTACAAACTCCTTAGAGGAATGTCCTTTTATAAGAGTAAATGTACTATATTCATCATAGATTATCTTACTTACAACAACTATTGAATCCCAAATGATTCCAGGATTCCAAATCAGCATTAGACGTGAACCATCATGTTGGCGCTGCACTACTCTGATTTTAACCATTTGCTTCTCATACTCAAACTGCCTTCGTCTCTTTTGGAATCCTAAGAAGTCTTCATTGTCTAACTTCAAACTGAAATAGATATCATCATTGGTCTCATTCTTCATTAGTGGCCAAAGAACTTTGTTCAACCATAGAATCGCAATCTCGACACATTCCCTCCCTCAAGGTGTCGAGGAGAAATTCGCCAATACTCCAACTTATTGCAATTATGAATGCTCTAGAATGTTGGTAAAAAACACGGTTCACTGTGGGGGAGATGGAGATTTGAATTGATCTTGGAGAGTTTCTCATTATCAACTGCCTCCACTCTACCAATGGTTTAAAATCCACTTGATCACAAACTAATGGTATTAGCGTAAAGAAACTAGGGCAGTGGTAATTTATTGTTAATCTCATAGGAGGTATGTGTATAGATGGCGTCGGAGAATCACCCTTCCTTTCTTTAAAGCCTAGACGTTCAATATTTGATCTTCGATCTAAAGAGTGAGTCCAACTCATTGACTTCTCATGAATTGTAATCTCTTGCACTTTGATTGAAGAGAGGTTGGTGATAGCATTACTTGGGTTTGTCTTGTTGCTCCAAGCTTGTTTCCATACTTCACTGATAGGAGATGTGTTGGGGCCCCAAGTTCTCGATTGTCTTCAATCAAATCACAACATTCATGAACAACTTCTTTATTCAACTCAAAGAGCGAGTTGTCATTGTTGAAGTGATCAACCCAAGATCTTCAATCTACAACACCAAATAACGTCCACAAGAGATAGAGAGAAGCAACAATGGAAGATGCTATTCAACCAAACAAGGATTGCAATATGATACAATGATCAATACAATGCAATGCTATGCAATACTATTGTTGCAATACAAGCTAGAGATGCCTTGCTTATAAAGGCAAGGATGAGAGATAGGATAAGACAAGATCATGACAAGTGTCTTAATCCTATCACATGAGACAACTAACTCGCTCCCTAGGAAAGTGTAAAGTCTAGATAAGACAACTAATACTTATCTAGAAGAGACAACTAATATCCTAAGTAAACTTAACATTTGAATTAAGTCCCCTAAGTCCCTAGTAAAGGAATAAACTAGGTACAAGACTTATTCACACCAACACCCCCCCTTAAGTGCAAGATAGGGAGGAACAAACCAATGCAAAAGATGGGTTCCGGCTACAAGGCCTGATGAGGTACCCATGTACAAAACAAAAAATTATCACAAGCGGAGAAAAGGAGAAAAACCCTGTTGGAGAAAACTCCTCTCCAAAAGAGAAACAAAAGAACATGAAGAACATCATTGAAGTAGGAAGAAGCTACAAACAACTGTCGAAAGATGACTGCTACAATGTTGAAGAACTTCCTCTGAAAATAGGATGATCAGGATCAAGAAGACAACAATCTGCATGAGTGCCCCCAACGACACTACTCGAACAATGATCAGATGGCAACAAAGGCAATAACATCTGCCAATCGAAAATACAGATGGCACATGAATTTGTACGAGTGACCCCAACGACACTACTCAACCAATGTAAGTTGAAAATACAAGTGCCAATAGTCTGAAGAACACTGATCAACTGAGGATGAAAGGTTGCTTTCACAAAATAGGAATGCAAGAGTGTCTATATGGTAAATGCTCCATCTCACCGAAATGCATGGGTAACCAGCCGCTGCATCCACCTAGTACATAGGAACAAATACTAGATACAAGGAAGCATTAGCACAAACAGTATAATACCCCCCCCCATAATGCTGACTTGGGAGAGGTAGGACAAATCCACTAAAACTCTGTGTATCACCATGTAATGCATGAAGGAGAAGAAACAACATTTGAAAGTGCACAAGAATGTACCTGCAACCGAAAAAGGGTGTGCAAAACAAAGCACACATGCATGAGGCTAGAATCACTTGGATCCTTTGTTGTCTTGGAGGGACACTCACTAGACAAAGGTGTGATGGCAA
>VDFB02347138.1:0-14135 GCA_007258455.2 Sequoia sempervirens
AAATTTTTTTTGTTGGATCAAGGACTTCAATATTTTGTGCACTCATATTTTCAAAAAAAAAAATTGATAGTCTACTATTTTTCCACATGTGCATAACAAAGAGCTTGATTTTCGGTGAAAAACCTACATTCACAAGAAATAAAAAATAAATATAATAATAAAATTAAATTTATTTAAAATTATACTTTCTAGGAAGTTTATAATAAGGAATGCATATTTAGAAAAAATAAATTTTAAATGAATTCATTTGATCCCCGAAAAGGTAAATCAAAAGTGGTTTTTTATCATCATTTTGATAGGTGTAAAGGAGACTTCATTATAGGTATGGTTTAAAACTAGCGGGGTTCTATCAAAGAGGGTTTGATATAAGGTAGTTTGATAAAACCCTCTTAAATTGGAATGCTTTAAATGGAACTTTTTAAGGCTTAAATCATTATATTTTCTAAAAATATGTGATTTCAGCAAAAATTAGAATCTCCCAGAAATTGTAAACTAGCTTTGTGGGATCACCCGAGTGCCCCTGCTGATAAGATTTGAGTCTTTAGTTGTTTACTTGTTTTTGTGATATTTGAATTTTGATTCTTAATATATAAGTCTAGATGTTTTATCTAGATTGATGTGGATCTTGCAAATTCCAGATACTTAAAGCCAAAACATGATTGAGCCTTGAAATTGGATTGATCCACAAATAACATTATGGTGAGTGCTAGAATGTAATATTCATTGTGGGTCATGAATGAGTGGAGGTGATACAAAATATTTAAATATACCAATAACAGTCATATGGTGTTAATGAGTTAATGTAAATGTGGCATAAGGATTTATTATGTATAAGTGAGTTGAAGGCCAAGAGTATTTTGTTTGATTGTCAAACAGGACAAACTTAACATAGTCATACACTCATAATTGATTTTGGATCACAAGTGTTTGTGTTCAAAATGATCTCTTAGAAGTACATGATATATATCTTCTACAAGTATTTCAGCGTGCTACAAGTATTTCTTGACAACCTCATCTCTAGGTTCACCTAACTTAGAATTACATGTCAAATGCTACTATGTGTTTTCCTTGGTGAGTTAGTTGTGTTCCTTTTTTTTCATAAGGAACATCTTTATAATTAATGTGGGTTTGTCTCTTTTGATGTGCATCCATTTTAGGCCTGCAGTCAAATGGATTCTAGAGAGGCTATGTTTGGTGGAGGTTCATCAGGTAATATTTTGGAGTAATCCTTTAATTGGAAAATATATCCTTATTTTCTTTAATTTTATTCTATTTGGTAGAGTGGCTCTAGGGATAAGGATTTTAAATGTTTACACAACTCTATGAAGAAGTCATGATTTCTTTATAAGAGTGTCTCCAAATTTTACTTCCAAATTACCATGAGAAATACCCTAAAAAGTATGGTTATAGGAATGTGTGGGAGGTGTGCTTAGTGAATGTGATGTATATGTTTTCCAAAAACCAACTGAGTTGGTTCCTGCAGAAGTACTTCGGACAATTTGACTAACTAGATTTGCATGCATTAGTAGTTTGAAGTGTAGCAGATCCTATTCAATCATGGGAAATGTTAGGAGATTCATTTGTCTCTCTAACAAAGAGTTTCTTCAACCATTACAAATTTGCAACTAGCTTGAAATGGTATCTTCATTATTGAAGAACTAGCATTCGTCTTATCATAATTCTTTGGCAAAACTGTAGTAACATGGGGATACTATAAAGAATATTATAAATTAAAGGATTAACATTGATCTGGTCAAGCTAGGTAATGAATGCCATATATATGTGGTATTTGTCTTCTTGGAGACAACATGCTTTATTCAGTTATCCATTACTGATTCTTATTCTCTCTTATTTTTTTGTATGATCTATGCATGTTATTTTTCATTGTGCTAGTTGTAAGAACTATAAAATTTCACATTTTTCACTAGCCTCCACCCACCAATCCTCCACATTCCATAGAAATTCATCACATTTTAATTTTGTGTGACAATATCCATTTTGTAGCCCACATTGCCAAATTGTCACACCCATAAATAATTTTGGGATTCCATAATTTTTCCTAAGTAAAAATTAGCACTATCGGCCTAACAATGCATCATCGGCAGAACCCCCATCATAGCCTCATCGATGGCCCAATGAAAATAGTTCATAACCTAGTATCAGTGTAACAACACCCTATCGAGCTAACTCCTAAGTCATTCCCCCCAATAGAACGATAGATTCAACAAAAGTAAGCACATTGTTGTAACACATGAACATTGGTGGAATGGATGTCTACATTCCTCCGATGGCCCGATATGATCATAAATTATCAAGAATTATTATATATCAGGGGAATTAATGTGTATTGGGGTAATATATTTTGGTGTCTCATCGATAGACAGAAGGAAAAAATTTCATCGGTGGAGAGAGTGACTATCGGTGAAATAAGGATTGCGGTCTCACCGATACAATGATGATGATTGATTGCTAATTGATGTGACATCTCAAGGAATCCTCCAAATATTTAAAAATAAATGCTTCCCCCTGATGAGAAGACTGAAACGGGTGGTGTATTTATGAGCCATAGTTACAGTGAATTATATCACAAGTTGATCACATAATTTTTGTACAATCTAGAAGATTTCACTGAGGACAAAAGCAGAAAGGAAAAGGTAGGAGTTCTCACATAGTAGAAACTAGTGGAGGAGAGATCCAAGTAAGTACACCAATCCCAGCCGAGAAGTTGTATTTTTCAAAAGATTAAGAATTCTAACAATGGAGGAAAATGTAGAAAAACCCAAAGCTAAGAAACAAAAACTGAGAAGAGACTCTTGAATCAAGACCTAATAGATCAATTCCCTTGGTCAGGGCCAAGACCCAGGAGGGGTGCTCAAATGAATCCTTCAATGGATAGATTATTAGATAAACATAAATGCTTGGGGCATATTTGGACACCATGGCGCGGGTATGAGATTTTCACGTATCATTACAGGAAAAAATTTAGGTTTTTTCCAGTCTGCAACCCATGGAGGTTGAACTTGGGAAGACTTGTGGTGCCCAATGTGTTCATAAATGTAGAATTAATTAAAGCTCTAGCTAGTAGATATGGCCCCAAGAGGAGAACTATCCAAGCACATAATGGGGCTGACATGCTTGTTATTTTTGAGGATTTAATTTCTAATGTGTTTTAGTTGGAGTGTCCTATGAACTTGTCATTCATGATTAGAGATATCTTGATAGAGTATCACCATATGGATACTAGCTACAAATGATGGAAACTACCCTTGCATAGGCCTAAGAATGAAGGAGGCCAACTCAGGAGGTTTTTGAGTAATGCAAACCCTCCTTTCCATGAGCACTTGTTTGAAGAATATTTTAGATACACTTATTATTCAGTTGGCCAGGTCTTGGGGGTAGAGGTCCCACCCCTCATGTCTATTGCCCCAATGGTCTTAGCTACAAACATACAAAGCAATGATGCCAGGTCATTCAATTATGCTAGATACTTGACCAATTACCTAAACTAGGAGCTTGAAAATATTAAAAACAATAGTGGATATATTCATTTCAAACATTATTCTTTGTTCATGCATTTTCTCATGCACGAGGGACATGTTAGAAGGGTCTGGAGTCAAGAATTAAGAATAAAAGATACAAATGAAAATGGGAACCTTAAACTTGTACAAATGTGTACTTCACTATGGGATAGTTGATTTGGTAGATCTCATTATCTTTATTTTGAGGAGTTTTTTTGTGAAACCATTACTGGAGTGGTTGGGATATCCATGTGTTTATAACTTATCCCTAGAAGTGCAAGAGTTTCAAAGAACAAAGGAAAATGACCCAAGGAAAAAGGTGGATCATAATTGAGGAGACTAGTATGCTTTTCTTGACTGCATAGTGATTAGGGTTTATGGATTTGAAGGAACTCCACACTTGTTGCCACGAGTAGTTCCTGATAGAATTTCCTACTTAGAAATTGTGAGGAAATTAGCAAAATATGATGCCAAAAACCTTAAAGGACACAACAAAGAATCGATCATTCCCAGTACCTTATGTTTTGGATAATTTACACTGGTTACAAATGAGGGATATGAGGAAATTGATGCTAAATTAGTGTAGTATAACCTCCCTCTAGGTAACAAAAGGAAAAAAATTGATGTAAAAGGATTTATTCACAAAGCAAGGTTATCACAGGGGTTATCAGGATATGAGCATGTATTCTCAGCTGAAGATGTAATAAAAAACCATGATGAATCCTCTACCACTAAAAGAATGACTGCATATAATAGGGTTATGCTTGCAAAGGAATGGGAAGGAATAAATGTCCCATCTTATTTGAAGGAATTTAGTGAAATATAGGATCCTCTAGCAAGGATTGAGCAACTCATTGCTCATATGGATGAAGTGGTAAAGAATGTTCCTTCATTTGTCTTTGATGCCCCTCATGCAACCTATTCAGGAGTGCAAGTTGAAGATATAGAGCCCTTAGACTATATCCCTTCACAACCAACTCTTGATGTGAGTTTTTCTGTAGATACTGATATGAGTGAAGAAGAGGAGAGTGATGAGGAAAGTGATGAGGAGGAAGAGCAAGTACAAAAAATAAGTGCTTTTGTAATTGTATGGTATGAGCCTCCTCAGGAATACAATGTTGTAAGATCTGAAGCATTAGATGATGTTAGGGTCAAGGTTGGACATGAGTTCATTTTTTATGGAGATTTTGTTAAGTCTCCTAAGTTTAAATCATTTGTTTATGAATATAAAGGAGAGAAAATGAGAAAAAAGATGCAGGATGTCACTCTTGAATGAGAAGCTACTATTTTGAAAGAATTGAAAAAGTAAATAGACAAAGAGATGGATTCCATCACTCCTGAGAGAGGGAGAGAGTTACTCCAAGAAGGTAGAGTATTGCTTTTTTTGAGATGGGATATAAGCTCTGCAATTGTGTTTGATAGTTTCAGAAAGAGGGGAGATAAAACAATGAATTTAATAGACAAAGCAAGTGACAAGATGTATTTAGGATCTAGATAAAATCCAGATGAGGCCACCTTGCTTATTTGGTCATTGCACCCCCATGACAAAAGACTAGCTATGATTGATAATCCAAACCAAATGTTTGGACATCTCTTGGTTCAAAGAGAAGGGGATACCAACCCCATGGAGACAATAGAGTTGAATGTCAATGTGGCAAATTTCACCAAGGAACAGATTGATAAGTTGGTTAAAGAAAATAATAGGTTGAAGAAGGAATTAGTACATCAAAGAGAAAGATCATCTTCCTCTTCCACACCAGAATTGTATTCCCCATGGCTTGAGAAAGATAAGAGAGTATTGTATGCAATGGCTGATACAACTTATTGGAAGCAGTGCCACCTAAAATCTCAGGAAAAATGTAAAGAATTGGAGAAGGAAGTCAAAACCATCAAGTATAAGACTGCATATGAAATGATCAAGGGAAGATTCAATAAGATGATGAAATGTGCAGATGAATATTGGAGGCAATTTAAACAGGTATTCTCAGCATTAGAGGAGAACGAACGATTACAGGAGAGAATAATCAAAAAGAGACAAGAGCTTCAAGACAAGCAAATCCTGAAAGGACAGACAATGCAGAAACATAACAAATTGGTAGAAACACACAATGGATATCATAAGAGGCTTGTCAAGGATTTTGAGTGCTTCAATTTGACTCCAACACCCTATGATGATATGGGAATTCCTCGAGAATATGATGATTGGAAGGAAGATTTTAATGTGATTCTGACTACTGCATATCAAGAGATCAATGACGAGGATATGATTTTACAAAATACTCACAACCAGCTCAAGAAGATGATGTATAGGGAGTATGATATGAGAGAGGTGATCTCCAATGCAAATACTTGTGCTGAACAAGAATACATCCATCACCTCTCTGCATTCAATTTGTTCCTCAACCAAACTATGGATACACCAGACATAACAGGGCAACCATTAGGATGAAAGGAGTCAACCGACGACATGGGCACCATATCATGGAGTAGAAGCTTTGAACAGATCTTAGGTGGTCATGGGCTTCTGCTTGGAGATTAATGGATCGATGCATTTAGTTGCTGCAATATTTCATTTTCTTAATTATGTTTAGTTATCAAACAACATGACTTTTTGTAATAGGTCTATAGCTTGTTGCCTCTCACCTGTATAAGAGATACCAAGACCTGAATAGATCATCCATCTCATATCAAAAAATATTGTTATAATGCATATTATTCAAAGATAAATATAATGGAGAAGGTTATGCATAATTGTTAATTTTCTTTCAAGCGTTCAACTGTTGTGTGGATTTATATGCTTATATGTTATTTGTCTATCTCCAAAGTGGTTGCTTATGTTATTCAAATTGAGTGTGTGGAAATACATTTAATTTTTCAATACACATTTGTTGTAGTTGTGTGACATTGTTGACTAGTTTCAGTGTGTAGAAGAATTAAAATTCCTTTTAAGAAATAAATTTGATAGGTTCATGTTTGGATTAAAGTCCTTTTGAATAGATTGTCTTAAATGGTTTCCTTTAACATTTGAAATAAATCCTTTCACAAATTCACAATAGCATAAGGGGACATCACTAGGATTACTAAGAAGAGTCCAAATAACTGACATACTTGCACGATTTCATAAGGTACAAACAGTCAAAGTGCCCAACTGTTCGAGTTAAGTTGAAGAGTGAACCTACCTATCTTACAGAACCCTATCTCCAAAATCATCATTCATCCCTCCACTTCATCCACCCAATAGAAGTAGGCACTAGTAATAATTAGATATTACATACAAAATACAACTCACAAACTTGAACTCTCAATTACTCTCACTAGTATTTAGACATTAAAACTTTGCATCTGGTTCATCTCACGTGCCATAGTAAGTAGATTGCTCAATCTAGGAACCATATCTATCTGCAAATCTGCCTTATTGTTCAGGTATACCCACCTAGGTATAGAAGAGCCTGAAGAGTAGAAGGTAATTAGTCCTGCTTACCTTGTTCATGGGCCAAAGGTGTATTAAGGGATTGGCACCCCCTTATGGTTTAAAACCTGCACTTTGAGACCTGACACTAGTGATGATGGCCCAAGATTTTTCATCAAAATATATGCACAACTTCCATGGTTTAACTACATCTCACTATCCTTTCCATGATGAGAAGGTAGAGGTAGATTTCAACAAGAGCCTCCATTGTTTGAATTGGCATCAAACAATACCTTCAACCTCGACTTATGTCATTACATATAATGACATTTCCCCAATTGTTTGTATTGTTTAATCACACAATAAGGGGCCTTTAGATCCCAACGGTACCTGCCCAATCTACATATACCTTTGGTGTTAATGAAAATCACAGGAAGAAGTGAAAGTGTTAGGAAGGTAGGTCTATTTCATCTATATTTTTTTCATTGTCGAAATACGTCTACCTTAATTGATGCAAATCTGTTCATGAGATTTATGCATGATCACTATTGCTATCTATGCTCTACTGGTTTGATATTCCCATGATTTTTTTCCTACAGTACTTGACTAATGACTCTATGTGAATAACCCAAGTATAGTGCTTTAATTTCTTTCAAACATAAAGTGGGTGGTAAGTGTTGCTTTATGTGATAACCATACATGACTTAGTTAAGAAATGGGAATCTCACTTATAAGATTTTCTCAATGAATTGGGATCCTATATGCAAATACATGATGTCTATCTTTTCATTTTTCCCTTTTCAAGTCCACTCTTGAAAGCTCCTAAGTGGTTGAAGAGACCAGTTGGTGTCAGTTTTGGATTTGGAGGAAAGCTTGCTTCATTTCGGCCTGGTACAGCGTCACAGAGTGTTGTTGGATCTTCTGAGGTAGAGTGCAATTTATTCTTTGGTACATATCATTAAGATGATATATGGTCTTATTTTTCTGCTATTTTTATAGGTATATATACACAATCTCGTTACCGAGGACATTTTGGTACTTTGTTCAACAGAGTTTGAAGTTGTAATAGCATATGGTGAGAAATCATCATTGCGAGCTTTGTGCGACAAGAAGTATCAAGATTCTCAGTTACATATTTGTGGATACTTTTTGAATGGGATTAATAACAATTTACATTCATTTGTATTGTTTCACTTGCAAATTTTTGGTTTCTGCATTGATTTAGTTTGGAAGAAGAGAGGGAGACATGGAATTTCCTAAGAGTCATGTTTGAAGATGAAGGCAATGCTAGGACAAAGCTACTTGAGCACCTTGGATTTCAAGTGCATTCAACAGAGAATCAAGACTTACAAGAAGCTCAATCTGCCAACATTGATGATATCAACTTTGAAATAATCAACAATGTCACTCTTGATGATACAACACAATTAGATCCATCAGTTCCGTCAAAAGGTGGACAAGATGTTACATCCCCCAATGAATTGGGATCCTGTATGCAAATACATGATGTCTATCTTTTCATTATTCCCTTTTTCAGGTGCACTCTTGAAAGCTCCTAAGTGGTTGAAGAGACTAGTTGGTGTCAGTTTTGGATTTGGAGGAAAGCTTGCTACATTTTGGCCTGGTACAACATCATAGAGTGATGTTGGATCTTTTGAGGTAGAGTACAATTTATTCTTTGGTACATGTCATTAAGATAATATATGGTCTTATTTTTCTACTATTTTCATAGGTTATATACACAATCTCGTTACCGAGGACAAATTGGTGCTTTGTTTAATAGAGTTTGAAGCTACAATAGCAGATGGTGAAAAATAATCATTGCGAGCTTTGTGCAATAATAAGTCTTAGGATTCTTGGTTACTTATTTGTGGATATTTTTTGAATGGGATTAATAACAATTCACATTAATTTATATTGTTTCACTTGCAATTTTTTGGTTTCTGCATTGATTTAGTTTGGATGAAGAGTGGGAGACATGGAATTTCCTAAGAGTCATGTTTGAAGATGAATGAAATGTAGGAAAAAGCTACTTGAGCACCTTGGATTTCAAGTGCAGTCAACAGAGAATCAATACTTACAGGAAGCTCAATCTGCCAACATTGATGATATTAGCAGTGGAATAATCAATAATATCACTCTTGATGATACAACACAATTAGATCCATTAGTTTAGTCAAAAGGTGGACAAGATGTTACATCCCATAAAGACAATGGCGAGGATTTTTTTGATAATTTGCATAGTCTAAAAGAAGATTCCTCACTTCCTCTCACTGAAAATAATTTTGTTGTTGGGAAGGATACCCTAGGCAATGGAGAAGAGGTGCAACATGAAGCTACTAAAGTTTTGACTAAATACTAAGAATGTGATGAAGCCATTCAAATTTCTTTAGTTGTTGGTGATTATAAGGGAGCATTCATGCAATACCTATCAACAAACAATATGGCAGATGCACTTCTCATTGCTCATGCCAGGGGGGAGTTCTTTATGGGAGAAAACTCGTGAAGAATATTTAAGAAAAATGAATTGTTCCTATCTTAATGTTATGCTTCTATACTAATTGCATGGCATTTGCAACGTCTTAAATTATTTTTATGTTTTATGTTTTACCACCCTTCTTGTATTCAGCTATCTAGATTTTAGAAGGCTAACTGGCTCTGTTTATCTAAAATATATTTCTTTCTGTGGAATATTTTTTGACTTAACACTATTAGTGCAGGTGGTTTTTGCTATGGTTAATAATGATCTTATTGGCCTTTTGAACAATAGGCCTTTGAAATCTTGGAAAGAAACTCTTGCTTTACTTTGTACACTAAGTGTTTTTTCCCACAAAAATTATGTAAATTGGATAATGCAATTTTGATTTGGAGAAAATTGTACTTGACAATAAGTTTTTTTTATAGCTCATTTCTAATTTCTGTGAGTTGTAGTTTGAATTTTTTGATATAATGAGAAAGCGTACAAATTTATGCATTGTATCATACATTTGTGTATAGTATTTTTAAACATTTATCATACTTGTATCATAGATACAGGACTTGGACATAAAACAGTCTTGGCAGGTTGATTTTTGACTTAAGACTTGGAGGACTCGACACAGACTTGGTAGGTTGAATTTTTGACTTGGACATTGAAGGTATGTTTTCAAATAAAATATACCCTACCCCATAGAGTGATGTGTGTTTTCCATTATATTTTCATTGAATGCTCTTGGAAAAGAAATAAAATTAGTTATGATGGTTTTTTGTTCACTGTTGCCAATTGATTCTAAGTTTTCTTTAAGAGGCATGGGATTGTAAGATCAAAGGGGTCTCTTGTAGTCAATAGAGAAATAAATTCAATCCTTGAATATATTGTAACAAAGATGTGATAATCACAAAGCACAAGGTTCAAAGAAATGAGATCATAATGTACTAAAAACAAAAAACAAAAATTATGTTTTTATTAGAACAATGATTTTAAGGATTGACTATGAAGAAAAATCATCATAAGATAGTAGAGAATAAAAACAATGATAGTGCCAATGAGTTATCAATATAGTGAATAAAGAGTTCCAATTTTCAATGCATGATAACAGTAGTCCAAGGCATGCAAGGGATAGGAATGAAAGACAATATATAGAGGGAAAATGTTGCAAATGATCACTGTTATATCAAATCATATGAGTGTCAGAGGATCATAGCAAAATGAAGGAGATAGTAGTTGTTATTGTATACACCTAAAAAAGGTCATCACCTTTAATTAATTAAATACTAGCTATTTGATTAATAATCCAATTACGTATAAATAAATTCTCAATTTATTTATATTGTTCATCCTTCTCTAATTCTCCAAATCTAAAAACATATTTTTCTAAATTAATTAAATAAACAAGGTTCCCTAAACTTGTTTTATTTAATTAATCTTCACTAAATCCAATTAGGAATAGAGCACATTTCTACAACTTTGTGTGCCACCTCACCAAGGTCACATGAAAATAAATAACTCTAATTTTTAATTAGAATTATCTTCAACTCATTTCAAAAAGCACATGGCTCATTTCCTCCCACACTTCCACCAATTTTGGAGGACATGACTTATTCCTCCCACACTTCCACCAATTTTGGAGCACATGATTTATTCCGCCCACATTTCCACCAATTTTGGAGCACATGACTTATTCCTCCCACACTTCCACCAATTTTGGAAGCACATGGTCTTCTCTTCTCACACTTGAATCTTCCATCCAAATGGCATGTTGTCTTTGGTCAAGGAGACAACATCCCAATTCTCTTCATCTTCACCATCCATTTTTTTTATTTGAATCTAGACCATTGATTATTTCCACCTCGCTATATGCCTGGAAAAGGCTATAAATACAACCCTTGGGCCTTGTATTTGGAATCCACATTTGAAGTAAAGTTATCATGCAAGTTTTATCATTAGAGCTTGGAGAATTTTGGAGTCTTATAGCTAGCCTTTACATCATTTTTTGCTTTGCATTTACATCTTAGCTTTAAATCTTGCATCATAGTTTCATTTTATGTCCTATATTGCATCATAGTTGCATTTTAGATTAGTTCATTTTAAGTTTGCATTTGAGCATATGGAGTATCATCTTAGTCATTTTTAGTTTTCAATTGAGCATATGTAGAATCATATATAGAGAATTCTAGTTCAATACCATAGCATCCACCTCCACTTGTTAATTTATCATAAACATCATCCTCCACTCATCATAGCATTCATCATCATTGTTTGCATATAGTTTCATGTAGGCATTTAGTTGGCTTGCATGTTGAATACTAATCTTGTTTCTTAAGTGTCATTCTAATAGCCTTTGCACACATAGAAATTTGAGGGCCAAAGGGTTAAAAGAATCATTAAGAATAGAGGACAATGAGACATTCTTGAAAGATTTAGTTTGTTGTAAATTAGAATGACTTATTTGCTTTAAATCTTTAATATAAATCATTTCATTAGGGTTTGTGTTGATACTAAATTTACACATATCACACACACACACACAAAATGGCACCCACCATGGGGCCTTGCCCTGTTTATTATTAACATGCTTGAAAATTTATGTTCACAGGTTCAGAGGTGAGACTTTTGGAGCTTCTTGTACCCGTTTTGGCACCCTTTGCACCCATTTTGGCGCCTTTTGCACCTGTTTTGGTGCCTTTTGCATATTATGTGGCACCTTTAGTCTCTATTTTGGTGCCTTTTTCTCATTCTGTGGCACCTTTTTCTCATTATGTGGCACCTTTTACACATTTTGGCATCTCTTGTCTCTGTTTTGGTGCCTTTTGTCTCTATTTTGACACCTTTTGCCCATTATGTGGCGCCTTTTGTCTAATCTTAAAATGGACATATCATGGTCATATGGAGGTCTTTTTCAAAGTTTTTTTTTTGAAATGGGGTAGAATTTCATAAGCTATGAAATGGTGTAGGTTTTTCTCAATTTTTTTAGAGTTAAAATTTTCAATTTTAAACCTAAAGTCAAATTACATTGTAACTTTGTCTAAGTTTTAGGGTTTTTATGCTTAATCATTCACCTAACCCTCATGTCTTGTTATTTCTTGATCTCTTCTAACATTTTGAGAATTTATTGTAGGTTTTAAGAGGAACATGGAGCATTGAAGTGAAAGAAAAGGAATTTGATATCCATTGTAATAAAAACGCTTGTCAAAGACATTCTTATCAAGCTACTAACATATTGCAGGGGTTGGAAGTGATTTACTTGTTTCCTTTTGGTTAAGTTAGGAACATATATTAATTAAAGGGTTAATAAACCCCATGTATTTTGTGCTTGATGGATGGTAGGCATATGCTCTCCCCTTTATTGGGTGACCAAAAAGCCAGACTCATTCACTTTTTGTGTGCGAGTGTGAGTGGAGTATATAGCGTGTGTTCTCTCTTTATTCTTGTGGAATAAAGATTGATTGAACTACAAGTATACTTGCTTGCTTTTGTTTATCTTAGAGGGCCTTCCTTGTGGGAAAAAGTAATCACCCAAGGGAATGAACCAACCAATAACATGGTAAAGCCAAGTGACTTCCAACCAATATATAAATGTGGATATTAGAACAAAGGCTAGTATCACGAGGATATTTCTGACGAGAAGGGAAACAATGGTCTCTTTCAACATGGATTATCCCCCATGAATGAAATGCCCACATTAAAATCCTTGTTATATTTTGGCCAAAAATCTTTATCTATTCTTTGGTGCAGCAACGGTTGTTGCGAAGGCATCCACATTCTTGCATTTTTTAGTAGAGATGAAAAATATGCAATGGGAGATTCATGGGTATTGATGCTTGGCTGCCCCAAGAAGTGAGTATCGTGGAGGGGAGCCAATGGGGTCAATAATCTAGTCATCTGCTAAGAATGAGTGTGGTTGGGGTAAAACTCACGTGGAATCCAAAATAATATAATCTTTCACAACCTTAGGAGTGTACATTGCTTGATGTGTCTTTTTCAAAGTGTTTTCAAAACAAAAAAAATGTCACATATGAAAAGTGAAAACCCTAATTCAGAATTGCATTTAGTGAAACAACCAAGTCTCCCATTGGAAAATTAGAAAAACCAAGAAAATTTTCAAGAAACTTTCAAAAAACCAAGTTTGCACTTGTTCTGGCACCTTTTGTCTCTGTTTTAGCACCTTTTTACTCACTCTGTGGTGCCTTTTGCACATTTTATGGCACCTTTTGTAGAACACAAAATAGCGACCTAGGCTCATCTCCTATCCAACAATCAGTCTCATCTTGGCAATCCTTAGAAGTATTCAACCAATACTTAGGTAAAACAGAGTCTAAACATGTGTGTTACCAAATGATTTTTAACGAAAGATTAAAATTTGGAAACCAAATTCGAAACCTCTTAGTCCAAAAGAACATCAAAAACATCTATCAACACTCTACGAAGAGGTTGGTCTTAAATTTCTACAAAGGAGCTTGCAAGAATAATCCCAAATTATACATCTTTTACTATTGTCAAAATCCAAGACTTTACAAAATATTTGAGTACCTCATTTAGGAAGAAAATTTGCCTCCGATAACCAAAATTTTGAAACTTTCTCAAAGTACAAAATCATTCCTTAGGTACCTTAGAATCTAAACTTGTTAAAATTGACCTCTACAAGTGTAATTTTCCAACCTAAACCAAGATCTAACATCACAAAGTACCAACGTCATCAAATTTATCACATCTTTGATTATTAAGCCTA
>VDFB02347140.1:0-10186 GCA_007258455.2 Sequoia sempervirens
TTTGCATTCACCTTGTCCTATGATATAGAAGAATGACCATCTTTGATAGCGAGTTCAGATGATGTTATTAGAAGGTCTAAGTGGATTAGATCAACTTTATATTCCTTAGCAAAGGAATCTGTAAAGTCTAAAGAACTTCTATCATCACCAACACATGCATTCTTTGGAGAAGGAGTAGACTTAGGATTTCTTGCTTCAGAAGGATCTTCCTTAGGGACATTTATCTCAAGAGTATCCTTTGTAGTGGGTACTATTGGAGTAAACGTCGACACACCGAAAGACACTGAAGGAATAAGAGTAGACACAACCAAGGCTCGACCAATAGCTGCCATCTCACATAAGTGCATAGCCTCAGAGTCAACCTTGACTGTGACTACTTTATTGTTACAAATGAACTTAATAGATTTATGCAAGGTAGATGAGACTGCACCCATAGCATGAATCCACAGTCTACCAAGAAGAAGGTTATAAGGTAAATTTTCTGACATAACATATACAAGGGTAGGTACGGTAACATGTCCAAGCTACAAAGGTAATACTATTGTACCTAGAGCTTGTCGCCCACCATTATCGAACCCACGAATAACAACAAAAGAAGCATTAAGAGAAGACAAATCAATATTAATCTCAGACAAAAGATCGAAGCTACATACATTGAGTGTTGAACCAGCGTCAAGGAGAGTATGTCTAATGCCAATTTTATTAATGTTGACTATAATCATTAGAGGATCTACTTGCTTCTGTACTTCCGAAGATGGGAGCTCTTGTAGATAGAATGTGATATTCAATGAATTCGCACAAATATATGCCATCAATGCAATAGCATTCGTCGGCCTAGCGAAAGAAGGAAAAAGGATATTTTGCAAAGCTTCCTAAAGCATACCTTGATAAACTAAAGAAAATTGAAGCAAGCCCCACAATGAGATCTTACCCGAAGTAACACAAAGTTGCTTGAAAAGATCACAGTCACCAGGTGCTTTAGTCACAAGTTTAGGTGCTTGAGGAAGGCTTGGTTGTTTATTCATTCTATTTTCATAAGTATGGGTTACTGCTCTGTAAGAGGGAGCCATAGAAGGGTAAGGAGAATCATTGTCAAATGGAACAATATCAATAGAACAAATCCTTTTAGGAGAACGACTAACTAGAGTTACGTAAATGACTGGTCTCTTAGGCCTTTGAGGGGCAGCAAAGACATAGATAACATTTATAGAATCATCACAACTAGTAGAATAATTATTTAAAGACATATTCTCAACATCGATCCAAATAGGATCAAATGTGAAAGGAGATGCATCATCTCTGGCAGAGAGTACATCAAAACAAAGACGAGATTCATCATTCACTAATGCATCATCTCCAAAAGAGAGTGCATTGGAATGAATAGAAGGTTCATTATTCACACATGCATCATCTCTAGAAGAGAGTGCATTGGAATGAAGAGAAGGTAAAGTAACATTAAGAAAGGTATCAATGATATCATCTTCTTGCGACAAAATATCCTTCAAAGCCAGAGGAGTTTCATGAGAAGGATCAAAGATACCAAGTGACATGGGTAAATCCAAGTCACCATCACATGCATTAAATGGAATATCATTAACATTTTGAACAAAATTAGATATTGAACTAATAAAAGAAGATATTAAATTCATTACATTTTTTCAATATTTTCTATGTTCTAGTAATTCGCATTTTCGAAGGTCTTCAAAGCAGAATTTGAGGTTGGAACTTACGTTGGTCCCTAAAATTTGGTTGTCAAAGGCACTAGTATTTTAGGGACTGAACTAGTTCTCTAGGAGACCTTTCCAACGGCGCAAACGGTTCTGAATTCCGAGCATCGAGTCAAAAGTTATGACCCTGATAAGTAGGGGTAAATAAATTCCTAGAGAAGGGGGATTCGCTACTCACAAGTTCTCTTCATTCAAAGAGCCTCACGAGGTGAACTGCCCTAAACTACCTTACGAAACAACGACAAGAGTTTAAGAATCAGAAAGAGAAGGTCATGGATATTTTCTGGACAAACTGAAGAGCTCTTGACCAAAGGACATCAGTGCAAAATACAGATGGTAGCGCAACGCGCTAGCGTCATGTATGAACCAGAAAGTGAGAATGTTGCAGAAAATAGCTAAATTAATACTTCTACTCTAATTATTGGGAAATTACAGAATGCGATAAAGTAATAGAAAGTGATAGAAATGAAATAAAGTAAAGTAGAAATGATAAAGACAAGGAGAAGAAAGGAAAGAAGATGCTCACAACCACGCAAGTAACGAAACCTCCAACATGTGAATGTCTTCAATACCTTCATGCATGATATCTAGAGAGAATGTTGGGGTTGTATAGGGGTTTTCCTTAGTCAAACCCTCGTTTTGGTGTTCTCACCTCCACAAACAACTAGATAGAAAGAGAGAGAGTGTAACCAAAATACAAAAAGCATATACCTATTTCCTTAGGTACTCCATACCTAGTAAAAATATCTTCATACAATAATTTAGCAACATTGCCATCTCTGGTAAATTGTATTGCCTTCACTGCCACCCACTTAGTTAGATAATTAGTGCAAACTAGAATGTACTCCTTATTGTTAGACGTAGGTGAAATTGGTCCAATGAAATCTAGACCCCATTTGTTAAAGGGTGCTAGTGTCAATTGTGGTTTTAAAGGAATTTTATCAGTTTTTGTTGGCTTACCCATTCTTTGGCATCTATCACAACTTCTTGTGTACTTGATATAATCCTTATGTAAAGTTGGTCAGTAGTAAGTGAGGATTTTGAATGTTGTCCTTTTGGATACAAAGTGACCCCCATAAGGCTCATCATGAAAATATTTCATTATATCAAAGAATTAATCTTCTCTTATACACCTTCTCATGATATTGTCTAGGCCTGTGCAAAATAGGTAACCAAGTACCCAAGAATATGGAAAACACTTGTGCACTAGTTACCTCTTTTCCTTTGGAGAACAGTGTGTTGGTATCTACCCTGTCACTAAATAATTTGTAATATCAACATACCAAGGTGTATGTACATTAATAGAAAACAAATGCTCATCTGGAAATGAGTCATCTACTACCCCTTTTGTTGATTGTGTTGGAAACCTTGACATAAAATATGCTACTATATTAGCCTTCCCAAGTTTTTCCACTATTGTGATATCAAATTCTTGTAGGAGTATCTATCTAACTAATCTTCCCCCTCCCACAGGTTTATTCATCAGGTATCTTATAATTGTGTGATTTATGTGGACAAAATTTGCATATCAAGTGATGTAATGCCTGAATTTGTTGATGGCATATACTTTAAGAGAAGGGGGATTTGCTACTCACGAGTTCTCTTTATTCAGAGAGCCTCATGGGGAAAACTGCCCTAAACTGCCTCAAGGAACAATGATAAGAGTGTAAGAATTGGAAAGAGCAAGTCATAGAGATTTTCTGGACAAATTGATGAGCTCTCGACCAAAGGATGTCAGTGTAGAATACAGACGGAAATGCGACACGTTGGCATCTCGTACAGACCAGAAAGTGAGAATGTCACAAAAAATAGCTAAATGACTACTTCTACTCCGATTATTGAGAATTTACAAAATGTGATAAAGTAATAAAAAGTGATATAAATGAAATAAAGTGAAGTAGAAATGATAAAGACAAGGAGAAGAAAGGAAAGAAGATGCTCACAACCATGCAAGTGATGAAACCTCTAGCACGTGAATATCTTTAATACCTACATGTGTGATATTTGGAGAGAATGTTGGAGCTGTATAAGGGATTGCCTTAGTCAAACCCTCGTTTTGGTGTTCCCACCTCCATGGATAGCCAGATAGAAAGAGAGAGAGCGTAATCGAAATAGACAAAGCATGTAGTGAAAGCAAAACCCGCTCAAGAGTAGAACCCATACCACCAAGTGTGAGTGATAAAAGAAAACCCCGCTCGAGGAGGAGAACCTGTATCACAAAAGAGGTGATAAAAGCAATCCCCACTCATGAAGGAGAACCTGTATCACAAAGTATGAGATGCAATAGAAAGGAGATGTGGAATCCCAAGATGCTCGCAAGCATAAGACAAGGGAGATAGGTGTGAGAGCCAAGAGGGCTACAAAGAGTGTGGCTAAGAAAGCTTAGAAGTGCTTGAAGCTACTATGGAAAGCTATGTGCAAGTAAGATTTGGATAGTAGAAGGCTGAAGACAAAGCAAGAGAGAAGCTAGAATCAAAACAATGGAGCTAGAAGAAGTTAGAGAAAGTTAGAAGATGCAAATGGAGTGAAAAGACTACTTTTAAGGAGAGAAAAGAAGCTTCTCTAGCCGTTACAAGGCCTCCCGAGACGTTACCACCAACAAAAGGTGAGGACAAGTGGAAAGCATGCTCATAGATAATTGTTTGAGCATTGAGATGTTGTAGGATGCTAGCATGGCACACAGATGTTCGTGTAGTGCGCTAGTGTATGGACACGTCACGCTACAAAATTACAAGAACAGGAAAAGCACTAGAGTTGACGAAAGCTGACACACAAGGGTAGCTACTAAGAAGGGGTGCTGAAGCATCCTGAAAAGGGAAAAAGGTTGATGTAGGGGATAAAATTAGCCTACACAAGTGCTAAGGGAGTGGACACCAAAGTGGATTCAAGAATGTATGTGAAACCGCAAGTGGTGCAATTTTATGACTATACATTTTTGCCCCACTTTAGCGAGCATATGAATCTATGTTAATATGCACACTAAAGAAAATATACTAAACATAAGTAACATCATATGCCAAAAGGATATTGTAGAGGAAGCAAATAACTATTCAAACCATGGAAGCATGCCCCCAGGCTGGAGATCTACAAAACAAATGTATTAGACAAGAAAACCTGCACCAGACAATAATGTTAGCATTCCAAAAACTAAAGGATTTGAGTCAACAAAGTGAAAGAGATCTTGATGAAAAAGGTTGTCTCAGTATTATGTGTCATCCCCAAATTAAGAAATAACACACTTAGAAGAATTATAAAACTACGAGAGGAAGGGCACATACTCAGGATGAAGAAGATGCAGATCTTTGAGCCGATATATACACAAGAGAAGAGAAGAGAAGAGAATTTAAGAATGTAAGCACCTTAAAGGCCCACAGACTTGCAAGGAAGGTGTCCTCCAAGATCTCTCACATGAAGGATACTTGAAAAAGTGTCTCACAGACCCGCAAGGAAGGTGTCCTCTAAGATCTCTCACATGAGGGATACCCAGAAAAGCACCTCACAGACTTGCAAACTTGCAAGGATGCATCCCCCAATATCTCTCACATGAAGGAAGTTGAGAAAGTGCCTTACAGACCTGCAGATCTGCAAGGAAGGTATCCCCCAAGAACTCTCACATGAAGGAAATCGAGACAAAGCGCCTTACAGATCCGCATACCTGCAAGGAGGCGTCCACTAAGATCTCTCACATGAAGGATACCTAGAAAGTGCCCTACAGACCCGTAGACGTGTAGGGAAGGTGTCCTTTAAGATCTCTCGCATGAAGGAAACCCAAGAAAGTGCCCTACAGACCCACAAACTTGTAGGGAAGGTATCCCCCAAGATCTCTTGCATGGAGGAAACCCAAGAAAGCGCCCTACAGACCTGCAGACTTGTAGGGGAGCCACCCCCAAGATCTCTCGCGTGGAGGAAGCTCAAAGGAAGTGCCCTACAAGCTCTCAGACTTGCAGGGAGGTATCCCCCAAGATCTCTCACATGGAGGAAACCTAGGAAAGTAGACTCCGCAGAGTTAGAAAGCAGCCACGTAGGCGAGTAAGCGGACAATCACACAGACCGTTGATAACTTGGAAAACTTTCAAAGGGGTCCCTCGGGAACCCGACATGAAAAAAAGAGGGGTCCACTCAAGGGACACACTATTTGAAAAACAACGTCTAATTAGGCTGCCCCCAAGCTAGACACAAAGAATTCATTTGAAGGAGAAGCTTTCAAAGGGGCTCCCTCGGGAACCCTTCAAAAGAGAAAGAGGGGTCCTCTCAAAGGATACTTCAATCGAAAGATAGAGAGGAGAGAGGTGCATCAACAAAATGGAAGGGTGATGTAGTGCCCTCCACGATTTGCCCCTTCAGGATGTTTGTTAAATGTTGTTTTGAGATGTTCGAATTTAGTTGGCTATAATGTCATCATTCAATGATGAATTAAATAAATTATTGGATAAATCATATTGATAAATTGTTTTGTATGATTAATTAATTTATTAAACTAAGTTATTAAATTGCAAAGTGTTTTCATAATTAAATATAAATATTCATTTTAATTTGAAATAAATTAAAAGGTGGAAAAACATTAAAAGGAAATAAAATATTATTGTTTTAGAATGTTTTAGTTATTAATCAATTAAAATGTTATAAAAAAGATAGAAAAATCCTTCTTGGAGCACATACATAGTTTTGAACTAATTGTTGAAATGAAACTTGTTGTGTTATGAGAGTTTTATTAGATTTTGTAAAAACAAAGCAACTTCCTTTTTGGGTAAATAAGCATCTTTTGGAGATTTTGATTGGATTTTGTGCTGGAAAACAAACAACTCTCCTTTTTGGAAGATTTTTTTTTTTTTCAAGGGAAGATTTTTAGGGGTGGGGAAGATAATGTTTGATTGCTATGGATTTTGTGGGGGGAAGGGATTCTTTGATCGGTAGTATTGTCGATAAACAAAGAATATGGTTTTTTTTTTTAAGGAGGCGAGAAATCCCAGAGAGGGTGATCTTTACCATTCCTCATTCTCCCATTCAACTCTTTGCAATAATGGAGGTATGATTCACGATGTGTTTAAAACCTAGTTTTCAAATGTAATTACTATCTGCTTGTATTGTCTTCAACGATTGCATATAATGAGTCACTAGTTCTCTGCGACACCTTCATCTATTGTAATTCGATGCTTTATGTTATCTTTCAATGATTGATTTCCTCAGTTCCCTTCAATAATAGAATTTTATAGTGGCCTTCGGTGCTTGTATGGCAACTTTAGTGTTATGTGATTTATGCTTTAAATGACATGATTTGAGATTGGAATTATGTTGGAATTGTGGCTATCGATCTCATCCCTTGAGGCGTCCTATTAGACTATGAATGCGCCTTGTTTAAGCTTTCGTATCCCTCTCATTATCTCTAAACTTCTTCTCAAATTGAACAAAAAAGCTATCTCGCATCAAATGACAGTTCATGCTTGAAAACCATTCACTTGTACATATCTATATCATAAGCTCTATGAACCTAGATTGTGCTTAACATCGAATTTCATGGGACAAGCTTTGTGTTGACATTCGATAAATTTCCGGAATGGGTATTGTGAGGTTTTCATGTTTGATGTTATGCATTTCGCTCATTTGGTTGCGTCGAGTATTTGAACTTCATTTTATGAATGTGTCTTGGTATGGAGGTTGATACTTAGAGCTACAAATTACTGCATGTTGGAACTCCTTTTAATAGGCTTGGATTATGTTTAGTATTCACTCCTTCTACCAATGGTATTCGATCTTCTCATGCACTTTACCCTCGTAGCTGACCTTTCTTTTTTCTCTTTCTTTCTTGCGCCACCTCTCCCTCCATATTTGGTCATTGTCTTGCAACCTATGTTCACGTTTCATACTTATCAAAATTGATTTTGCATATGATTTTATATCCTTTGATTCAATGACCTTAGCATTTGATTAGCTTCTTTCTTGGTTTGGTACCGATAGGTAGAAATAGGAAGGTTTTCGTTGCCTGGTTATTGTGTTGTACAATATGCTTTAGACTTTTCTTTCAATGAAATATGCATTATATACATATATAGTTGGGTGTGAGATCTGGCTAGCGCACCATTACATTTATTTGTGAAATGCACTTTATTATGTGACATTCATTTAGTAATATTTTTGGCCTAGAGAATCTTTGATGACAGTCGTCATCCTCTTTTCTCCTCTCTACCCTACGGGCTAGCCATTGCGCATGTAGGTATAGGGTTAGTTTCATTTTCTTGCAAATTTTGCGTATGATGTTGATGGCTATTTTTGGCACTTGATTTGTTATTGAAAAATTGCATTTGATTTGGTTATATTGATCTATTTCTATTTCTTTTCAGTGGTTGTGTTATTTTCTTATGTTTACTCATTGCATTTGATTTTCTTGCACTCGATTTTATAGAATAGATATGTATGTTGTTATATATGGTATTATTCAATCCCTGTAGAAAGATTAGGATTCAAATTATATATATTGTTGTCTTAAAATATATATTTACTATCAACTTGGAGTGGAGAGAAATGATATAAGAAGAGTTTCAATGGGTGTTTCGCTGCCCAAATCTTGTGTTCAACGTCTTCCTTAATTTGAGTCTGATAGTAGCATCTTGATAGAGATTATTTACATGTCTAGAAGTTATGACTACTTATATTCTTAATGGTATAAGTGTATGTAGGGCGACCTTGTCAAAAGCTTTGACTCTTCTGATTGCTTAAATAAATCGGCTATCATAGGATTGTTGCTTTAGGTATCCTTCTTACTATTCCAAATATCTTTATAGTAGTTTCCCTTGGTACATCTGGGGTTGATCCATTTTCTTGTTCAATTTTTGGGATTTATAAAATAGCTCCCTCGTTTTAAATGACTTATTACTTATTAGTATCCTGTAAGTTGTCGCATTTCATTAGTTGATGAATCCCTAAATTTGTATTGCTTGTCTTATATCGTTGATTATTAATCATATTTTAGAAATTTTTAGGATACTATGGATTTAAATAGATAATCAATTATTATATCTTATATTTAATGGCGTGTTTGTATTTGGTAATTGATACTGCTTATTTTGAATTCATTTGGTGGTTAATTATGTGTTTGACATTTGTTTTAAAATATATATATGTGTGTGTATATATTTTTATTTATCAAATAGTTTTAGGAATGTATATATATATATATATATATAATATTTTATTTAACTAGCACTTGCGGTAGGAAGTGCAAGAATCGCCGATAGTTTTTATAATTTCTTTGAACATTATTGATCTTGTGTTTCTCCTATACGTCATTGAGTTGTTGCAACATTTCTCCCTCACATTTTGACTTCAGTCTATTTCTGATAAATACACTTCACTTAAATGCATGACAGAAGCATAAACTTGTCTATTTATAACAAAACAAATTCATATCACCAATTCATCCATTACAGAGCATATTCAAATGTAAATTACACAACCCATAACATAAAGACAAGAGATATATTACACCATACAACAGAGAACGATAAGAGTTTATCTGGACATAAATCTTCCATGAGGATCCACTGTTACTGGACATGTCAACTTCGAACACTTCCGTGAAGAAAATGTTCATAACTACTGTACCATATATAACGGAAGACAGACAGTGCCGTAATCTTGAGCTCTTTTGGGGGGATTCTCCCCTTAATATGGCTGCCTCCTCATTGAATGACACACTCCCTAAAGATAGTGTGACAAAGATTTCCTCTGAACTTGAAGGAATTTGCTTATTTGGGAACTAAGAGTTTCTCTCCCTTGGTTTTTCATTCAATTTTGAATCACACTTGTATATGACTCCATGATTTTATGGTGGATCAAATTTATTTTTAAGTTCCTGGCAACTCTTTTTTGATCCAGACCGGATTCTCTTCTCAAAGGTTCCCTTATGGATTTGCTTCCACGAACTTCCCATTGTCTGTAGATTTGTAAAGATGGTTGAATTGTTGGCTGAAAAGGTTGGTGTTTTTCTCAAATTAAATTCAGATCTGTAGTTCAGTAGATTTGTCAGAGCCTGTGTGTATATGGATCTCTCAAGCACAATTCCCCACTGTCTGAACTTGCAATCCTCCCTTGGCTCCTCTGGCGTAGTATCTATTGGAAGATCAGTATTATAAACAGCAAATGTCAAAATAACTCCATCTATTAATAATTGTATGAGGTATAGTACTAATAATCTGAATCATAATCTAAACTATATTAATGCCACAATACAGAGTATAGAATGCTAAAATGCCCACATATGAATATCAATGGTGACAGATGTGTGATGTAAAAAGGTGTGCACTGGAGCACATTATAAATTTATAAAACAATCTTCTTGATTGAAAGCACTTGTTCATGTTAGTTCAGTATTAAAAGTATAATCAATCCATAAAAGGAAATAAGGTGGACCATAGAAGAGCAAATGAGGTAACTGCAAATTTTTTATAAAAAAAAAAAAAACA
>VDFB02347141.1:0-15846 GCA_007258455.2 Sequoia sempervirens
TGCTACTTCCTTTTGCTTCTAAAAATGCTTCTAGTTTGTCTTCCATTTATTAATTTAATATGTTTTATTTCAATTTAATTAGTTAAATATATTGTGCCTCTTAAATAACTCATATGATTATAGAGTAAGTAATTTAATTATTTAACTCATATGATTAAATAACAATATAATTATTGTAACATGATCATCATCTATAATTAAAACAAGTGAATCAAATATCTATAATTTAATTGAATTTGACAACATCCATCTTGAGCAGTAAATTAAAATCATCATACTTAATAAATATCCATCCAAAAATCAACCACTTTTAATATATATAAATTGACAAGTCAATCTTGATAAAGATCATCATCATATAACTAAAACAAGTGAAAGTCAAATATGCGGTGCATCAAAAATATGTGAAAATGATACATGTCCAACAGTCGACATAAGTGAAAATGATACATGTACAAATGGTATAAATAAAATTGATAAATTATATAACTCAAATTGATACAAGTCATGATACATGTCCAAATGATATAATGAAAATGAAACATGTCAATATGATACAACTCAACAATATAGTACAGTAGGCCGTGAAAATGATACATATGATAGTAATCATGAGAAGAGTCATCATAACAATATATCAAAAATGATCCATTATGTACTCTATATGATCATGAATGTCACTGGTTACTATCACCAACTATCTCATCATCATCATCACCATCCTAATCATCATCATCATCATTGTCATCGTCGTCATCGTCATCATCATTATCATCAGCCTCGGTGTCTTCCGTATCTGCGTCATCATCATCCTCTGCCATGCGATTTGTACCGGAAAAACCAATATTTTGTGGATCTATACCATGTTGAGGATCATCTTGATCTTCTGGAAGACCCGTGTTCTACAAAAAAAAACATTTAAAATGAAAATCTATTATTTATTTCATGCAATAATTTATTTTTCTGTTATATATCTAATATTACAACATATGAGACAAAACCATAATCATATTACATCATATCAAAGTGCACATACCATAATAACAGTTCAAAAAAGTTACAACTAATACTGGTGAGTTAGGACAAACTTCAACTTTCAAAAACAAAGCCAATTAGGCTGGTAGACTTGTGGATCGGGCCAACATTTGGTGGAAGAGGAAGAAAGATGACTGGAACTCTGGAGGCCCACCATAATGGATTTCAGTATCCAACCATGAGAGCAGAAGATAGATTTGATATCATGTATCAAATCATTAAGCATGCATTCTTCCAGCCAATGGAGAAGGAGATGATTACTTTGCTTCATTTTCATTTGCATAACCATATCACGGTATGGGAACCAAGAAGACCAAGGATGCTCAATTTTATGTGGAGATAATGGATGTGGTCCAAAATTTAGGAGGGGAAAGAAGGTCAATGTATGATCCTGATGAAATTGAGGAAGAACAACAAGAGAGGGATAGGAGAAATAAAATCAATACAGAGTTTCAAGGATTTATCAAGTGAGTAAGAGAGCTATGGGAGCAGCCTCATCTAAAATATTTTGAACTAGAGTTTAATATACCATTTAGAGAGCTTGGTTTTCATGGAGTTGCTTTCAAATCCCTTTCTTTTATTTTTCCTACAGTAAACTATTTGGTAGAGTTGGTGGAATTACCTTTCTTAGTAATCACTATTAGTGAGATTGAGATTGTTAACCTTGAGAGAGTAGGACTTGGAAAAAATGAATTTTATATGGCTATTGTTTTCAAAGACTTCAAGTAGGATGTACTCTGCATTGATGCCATTCCTCAATATTCACTTGATGGCATGAAGGAATGGATGAACTCCATGGATGATCTAGATAAATTTATTGAAGAGTATTACTGATGATCCAGATAAATTTATTGAAGATGGTGGTTGGGAATTTTTGAATATGGAAGCTAGTGATTCTGATTTTGATAATTCAAAAGAGTCAGATCAAGGATATGAACCATCTGATGTAGAAGAGGAATTAGAATAAGATTTCATGTAGCCACCATCAAGAGTGTTACAAGTCAACAAGATGGAGGGAATTCTTATATAAGGATAATTTTCAATGTTGCAGGTACCAGATTTAATGCCAACTACAATGGCAACATTGAAATTCCCTAGTAGTATTTATGTTAAGGAAACTTCCTTTAGATGCAAGGATTCAAAGCACATCAACCATGTGGTACAAATGATTAAATCCTAGAGATGATTTGCTAGCAATGGAAAAGTCTGTGAAAATGGAGAGCTACATTGGTGACCAGGAAACTTCAGCTTTCAAAAACAAAGCCAATTAGCCTGGCAGACTTGTGGATCAGGCCAGCATTTGGTGGAAGAAGAAGAAAAGTGATTGGAACTCTGGAAGCCCACCATAATGGATTTCGGTATTCAACCATGAGAGTAGAAGAGAGCTAATATCATGTATCAAAACATTAAACATGCATACTTCCAACCAACAAAGAAGGAGATGATTACTTTGCTTCATTTTCATTTGCATAACCATATCATGGCGTGGGAACCAAGAAGACCAAGGATGTCCAGTTTTATGTGGAGTTAATGGATGTGGTCCAAAATTTAGGAGGGGAGATCCTGATGTTTTCCAAGAGGCATAAAAGTGAGATGAATTAAGTTCCCTACATGTACATGAAAGTTTACTTGTGGCAATTTTTATGACCGTTTTCTTGATTGTTAGAGAAGAAGAAACTTCATTTCAAAAATAAATCCAATTAGGTTGGAAGACGTGTGGATCAGGCCAACAATTGGTGGAAGAGGAAGAAAGATGACTGGAACTCTGGAGGCCCACCATACTGGATTTAGGTATTCAACCATGAGAGAAAAAGGGAGAGCTGATATCATGTATCAAAACATTAAGCATGCATTCTTCCAACTAGTGGAGAAGGAGATGATTACTTTTCTTCATTTTCATTTGCATAACCATATAAAGGCGTGGGAACCAAGAAGACTAAGGATGTCCAGTTTTATTGTGGAGGTAATGGATGTGGTCCAAAATTTAGGAGGGGAGATCCTGATGTCTACTAAGAGGCATAAAGTGAGATGAATTAAGTTCACCTACATGTCTACCAAAGTTTACTTCCAATTTTTATGACTATTTTTCTTGACTATTAGAGAAGAAACTTCAGCTTTAAAAAACAAAGCCAATTAGGCTAGCAGACGTGTGGATCAAGCCAACATTTGGTGGAAGAGGATGAAAGATGACTGGAACTCTGGAGGCCCACCATAATGGATTTTGGTATTCAACCATTAGAGTAGAAGAGAGAGTTGATATCATGTATCAAAACATTAAGCATGCATTCTTCTAGCCAATGGAGAAGGAGATGATTACTTTGTTTCATTTACATTTGCATAACCATATCATGGTGTGGGAACCAAGAAGACCAAGGATGTCCAGTTTTATGTGGAGGTAATGGATGTGGTCCAAAATTTAGGAGGGGAGATCTTGATGTCTGCCAAGAGGCATAAAGTGAGATGAATTAAGTTCACCTACATGTCTGCCAAAGTTTACTTCCAATTTTTATGACTATTTTTCTTGACTATTAGAGCTTACAAATTTGAAATTTCTTTCTAGTCATTTTTATGAGGATATATTCAGCCAATGTGTAAGCACCTTGTGTTTTTATCACAAGCATCTGTGCATTGCAAGAATTTTGATTATCTATGGTCTACAACTATGTCATCTCACTTATTGGATCTTCTATTTCTATGTTTTCTATGGCCTTCTTTGTTTGAAGTAGCACCTTTCAATCCTACCTCCTTTCCTTAGCTGAGAAGTTGATTTGAATTTGGAAATACTACACTTTAAAACTAGCTATGGTTTAAGGAGATCTATTCTAGCTTTTTCGTTGGCACCCTCAATCTTCAACAAGGACTTAGATGCATGCACTAAAATGTAAGCTTTCAAACTTAGATTTGAATGTGCATAATTTGGTTGATTATGGTTTTAACAGGTAGTTTTCTTTACATGACTATTCTGGATTGTCAATACATGTAATAGTGACTACATCCTTATCAAGTTTGGCTACCCTTATTCAAAATGCCTTAGCCTTTGTACTCGATACAAAGTTGTGCATTGTTATTCGATTTTTGTAACATGTAGGACATTTAAGGGGTACAACATATAGAAATTTAGTACTGTCATCCAAGGAAAACTTACAGATGGTGTATCAAGAACAACAAAAAATTATTTTATTAGGGTTAATGCCTTCTTCCCCCACGCTACTGATATTTTCCCCAAAACATGTTTTTTTTATTATTTCAACGCATCTCAAAATTCAACGTATTGATTAACATTTGTTACGCATTTTAGTTGTTTATGCAAATGATGCATATATGTTAACTTGATCGATGTTATTGCCGGTAGTTTTACTTCTATGACGACCAACCATTATGCATTTCATCTACATCCTTCTACTATTTATTCATGCATATAAGCGGTCATATTATGCATAGGTTGAGCTCTATTTACTCATCCCTACATCGATAAACAACTCCAACACAAAGTGCAAATTGACATATTAACACAAGAATATCCAACTAAGTTAATGAAACTCAATAGTGATACCTCTTTTCCATCGAGGATTACAAAATCATACTTTTGGTTTGTAACATATTCTTTCAAATTGGTTTGGATGGCGGCAAAATTTCTCCTCTTGTCAAAACATTGCACATGGACTACTTAAACTAATTAATATGCAATCATTTACTTTTTCCAAGGAAATAAAAAATATATATCATTTAACATATTAAATATACTTACAAATGTACAAATCAAGGCCTATAAAACTTTTTGGCCACTGCGATGCATGGCATGAAGTTTCTCAAGCCTAGCCTTGGAGGCCTTGTCCTGAAACATATTCTAATTCAATTTAACTATGTACAAATAAAATTTAAATATCGTTTAATAAATGTGATATAATCTTATTTGAAAATTCAAATACCTGCGTACTCTCCTCACTAGACTTCCTCTGTGCATCGTACTTCTCATATGCTTTTACAAGCTCTTTCCATACTTTCACACTTACATCAATTGGCCTTCTTGTCTACCTTAGCTCAGGAGGGATTTTTTTATCTTCTTTGTTTGGTTGCATCGAAATTGTAGATAGGGAAAAATAATCAGATTTAGTATTGAAAACAATAAACTAACTAAACCCTATCAAGCACAATAGAGTACGAAACAACACGAAAATCACAATAAGAAGCACAAATGCAAACCGATCTCCGCGCTAACTCGATTTATCTCCATTGCTCTTCTCCACCTGCCTGAGAATGCGAGATTTTGAAGGGTTGACAATGGAGGAATGTTGGATGCTCATTCTTGCAGCATAACAACTTGATGACAAAAATGACCAATGAAGAGAATGATGGATAGAGATGGAAGATTGATTTTGATAGAGTCTGGATGCTAGATGAATCTACCCCCCCAAATGGCTTGTGAAAGGTTAGATTTATAGATTTACCGATAATGGGCCAGAGATAAGATTTGATAAGATTGATAAGGATTTTATTTTTGACAAAAGAGGAAATACAATGAGATGAGATAAGATTTTCAAAAGATAGAAAGATTTTGATTTATTGTTTTAAAGGAATTAAAACAAGATAAGATAAGATGTGAAAAGATAGAAAGATTTTGATTCTCTTTTTAAAGGAAATAAATCCTCAAAAAGATGAGAAGGATAATTGATGAATTATCTAATTAAATAAATTAATTAGATACACATGAGTTCAAATTTTGGAAAGAAAGCGAGAAGATATTTTAGAGATTTTATTAATTAAATAAATATTTGATTTATTTAATTAATGTTGAATTATGATTTCAAATTAATTAAATAATATAAATTACTTAATTAACATTAAGAAAATTAATAGAAATGATTTAATTAATTAAATAATATAAATTATTTAATTAACATTAGAGGAATTGATGAATTATACATAGGAAGGGAATAAATGAAATTAGTCAAATAAATAAGATTTATTTAACTAATTAGATGATGACATGGGTCCCTAGGGCAAAACATGATACAAGATGTCTAAATGATGCGATGTTGTGACAAGGTATCGTAAGAGGACAATTTTTTGATGTCTACATTTTCCCCTCTTTGAAGTGATGTTCGAGATGATATTTGTGTCAAGTAACATCATTTTAAAGAAGTTAAGGTATGGATAGAGGAAAAATGGATAATGATAGAAAGATAGGATGACGATGGAATGATGATGCCCCCTCGAGAGGATAGGCGGGTTGAACAAACACGGGTAGGCTCTCGAAATGAAATGATAAAGGGAGGGATAAGATGAATGATACAAGATAGAAAGTGGATAAAGGAGATGAATGATACGTTATGCTGCAATGAAGGTGAGCAACCATGATGTTTGATGTAGCACTATATGTTATGCACCAAGATATAAGGACCAAGGTGACAATGTGTCTCGTGCCCCAACGTAATACAACCTTGTCTAGACGTATGAGGAAGTAAACTTAGAGCATTAAAGTCCTAATGCACAAAAGGTATTATGTGACTTGAGATGCAAAGGATAATGCAAAAAGATATTCCAACATACACAAGATATGAATATTAGCTAGAATGATACAAATTTGATACAAATGCAAGATAAAATGATAACACGCACAAGCAAGCAAGCATGCACAAATGATACAAAAACAAACAAGGTATTGCCCCTGTCAAGCTGTAAACCGTTGATTGATTGATTGATTGATGATGATGATAGTGTTGTCATTATGGGGAGCGACATGTCCCTAGATCAACACAAGGATGATGATAATTGATTGATTGACTTTGATTTGGTTTACGACAAGATTAGGATCAAGACCAAAGGATGCGATTAGATAATTTGACAAGATTGATTGACTTGATTGGTATGGATTAAGGATTGACTTGCATTTGGATTATTGCTTGGAATGATTTGATGGATTTGATTGGATGAAATGGTTTTGATGAAGATGATTGAGGGGATGACAGGATGTGATGAATTAAATAGAAGAATTGATGTGATTGGAATAATTTTATTGCTTGGATTTTTGTTGGCTATTTTATTTTTTTGGTATTTTTTTCAGGACCTTTTCCCATTTTTTGTATTTTTTAGGATATTTGGATTTTTTTGTATTTTTAGAATATTCAATTTTTTTTTGGATTTTTGAAATGTTTTGATTTTTTATTTTTTTGTTTGAAATGTTTGAGGTGTCAAAGGATGAAAATTGGAGTAGCCTTTGTGCTAGATACCAATGACAAGGGGAAAACCAAGTCTAGGTGCAAGGGATAGATGTGATTGATGGATGAAAAGGTGGGTGATGGGAAAAGGGCTCATGATATATGGATGGATGGAAAGGATAGATCATAGTGAATGGAATGGATGTATGCATCATAAGAGCAAGGATGTGTTCCAAGGGCTGTAATAGCATAGAATAACATGCCCCCATTCTAGGTACAATACTTAGGATTTTTTCATGACAAAGCTTATGAAATAGGATAATGATATGATTGGTTTAGAAGGATGAGGTATCAAAGAGATACCCAAAATGTTCAACATTTTTTCCCCCTATGTCTTCATCAAAATCAAAGAATAAGAGTGGATAGACCAGACTCAATATGATAGGTATGTATGATGGCTAAATATGGTAGGTAGGATGGAAATGATATGACATGAAAATGATAGGTTGGATAGATAAGACATTGTGCCCCCAAGGGTAAGTGACATACAAGAGCAACCTACGCATGATGCCTATTTGCTAGGTTTTCATCATGGTACTTATCCAAGGCGCCTATTTACCAGGTTTTCATTGTTGGATGAAGGGATTTCTCTTTACTTTTTATTTTTTTTGTCTTTTTGGATAGGAGAAGGAGAATATGGATAGGAGGGACTCAAGTGTCTAGTTCCATGAAAGGTGATAGTCCCACTAGATATGGATGTCATTTCATGGACCATGTCAAATGTCATTATGCTCATAGATGTTGGTAAGGGATGACATGAAAGAGAAATGGAGTAGGTAGATAATGAATTATGATGTGGATTATGGAGGAAAATAGTGGATTATGTGGGACTTATGCAAAAGATGAATGAGGAGACTTAGCCAAAAGCATGGAACATAGGAAGGTGGTGGGGGAGATATGTAGGATAATGAGTGAAGGATGAGGAGATTGAGGTGTGTGGAATTGTTGTGAAATGGAAGGGAACCATGACCAATGGTTGCACACATTGTGATAAACGGTGAATCTTTTGATGTGGATAGGGTGTGGGAAGCAATGGAGATGTTTGCTTAGGAGATGGTGGATGTAGTGATTTTGGTACCCACATAGACTTAGTATTTTTATGAATTTTATTTTTCTTGTGGGTTTTAGGAATTTGAGACTTTTGAATGGAATGAGAATGTGGGGTAAAAGTGGATGGTTGGGATTTTTGTGATGTAGATGCCTCATTTTACTTGCTTTCCTTTTTCTTAGGGACCCAAACCAATTTAGTTTTGGCCTTTACTTTTGGAGGTATGGGCTTATATAAATTTTTTGATGTAGTTTTCTTTGACCTTTTGTATTGATGTCCTAAGGCATGAGAACCCTTAGAATTTTTTACTTTATAGGTAGAGGCATTGAAATTCTTGCTTTTGAATCCCATGGGTATGGTGGAATGGGTGGAAGCTTCAAGTTTATACAATGTGTGCATTTGTTGGTTATGATTAGGAATGTTAGGGTATTTATGGATGGAGGGATAAGGGGATTAGATAATGGGGATATTAGGTGTTGGGAGAAGTAGAGGTAGATTAGGTGGAGGGATATTAGGAGTTGGAAGCAATGGTGGTAGAGTGGATCAAGGGATATTAGGAGTTGGAAGTAATGGTGGTAGAGTGGATGGTGGAAGGTGTACAGTCACATGCTTTTGACATTGGTAGGATGATGGAGGAAGGATGGCGATATATTTTTTAGGTGTATGATAGGCTTCATGATGGAAAGTGGACTTAGGATGCATGGAGGAAATACCAACATCTTTATGTTGTTGTCCTTGGGGTGTATGTCCAAGGCCATAAGAGGGTGGAGGTACTTTGACATGGATGGGCTCCAAAATACCTTGTTCATGAAGGTCTAGACCTTTAACTTCGTGGTTCATATTTTGGAGTGTGCAATGGATAATGGGACTAGGTGTAGGTGGAACACTAGATACGAGTTCCTTATTGGATGGAGAAAATGAAGCAAGGGAAGATAATGGTTGTTTTTGTTCTAAGGAGGAACACTCATGAATGAGGGTGGAAAGACCAATAGGATATGATGGAGGAATTGCAATGGGGTCGATAGTGGGTGATGGAGGATCATTAGGATCTTGATTAGTATTGTGTTCACATAGATCCAAGATATTTGTTTGATCTTCTATGTGTGCTTGGGAGGCATATGTCTTATCCAGGGAAGTGGATGTTGATGGATCATGGATAGGGCTAGGTAGGGGGTGGATAGGAGCAATGGAGGTTTCTTGCTCATGGATAGGTGAAGTGATAGGCTCTTGACCATGGAATGCATAAAGTTGGCTAAGAGGATTATCATGGTCTTCTTGATCATAAAAGGGGTCTTGATCAAAGATGGAATATTGATCATGAATAGTATTAGGTATGTTATGAATGGAATCATTAGGAGGGTGTTGATCTTTATGTGGATAATGGGGTAATGTTTCCTCATGTTTAGGATTGTGCTCTTGACATACCTCATGACTTATTTGAATGGTGGTGGAAGGGGATTTCTCATGGAGAGACTTGTCATGTTCTTGATGGTCAACAACATAGGAGCATGATAGAGGGTGACTTGGACTTACGAGGGGAGACTCTTGAATTGGCTCAAGGGGTTGGGGTATTTGGTGAAGTGTTTGAAGGAGGTTTTGAAGTTGGGATGCTAGGGCTTCATGTTCAAATGTGGGCATGGTGTCACACATGTGTGTAAGCTCTTGCTTATCGATTTTTTCTTCAAAGTATGCAACATAGTTCATGTCATCATTAGAGGTGGTAGGAGGAGCCCCTCGAAGTATGATTTTAGGTTTTTGTTTTGTTTCATTATTTGAACTATAGAAAGGGACTCCTTGAATTATGATCTCGAGCTTAGGTTTAGGATTGGGCTTGTTTATGATTATGACCATTTTGACAAGTGGTGACTAGGACTAGGTTGGTGATGGTGATGATGTGGAATGATAAGATTGGATGACTTGATTGATTAGGATGAAATGGATAGGATGTGAATGTACTGGAAGAACGTGCAGAGTGACTTGTCTTTATGTGTTTGGTGTTTAGCTTGATTTGACAATGTTTAAATGAATGATCACACATGTACACACATAAATCAATCATGCAAGACACATAAGCAAGTTTGAATTTTGAAATATCAAGAATGTAATGATGATTATTAAACAAGCACACATGGAAGACACATCAACAAGCCCTATGACTAGTCAAGTGGGGTATGGCCAATTAGGTTTCAAGCTAGTTTGCACAAGGTTGACTAAATAATGATTTGGAAGAAAAATCTTGCCACACAGCTGGGAGAAAGGGGTAACCCACCCTTCACCTTCACTTCCCAAAGGTATAAAGTTCTTTGGGGCTTAGCCAAGAGTGACAAGATTTTAAATCCCAAACAAGCGTGTCTTTCAATTCACACTTCGATTGAGGTCATCCTCATGGGTGATGAAATCCCCTAGCAGGCCTCCTAGAAAGGGTTTGACAAAAACAAAGAAAGTGAGGTGTTTGTGATCACACACACACTTGATTCACACTCACAGTTGTTAATTGACCCTTAGAAAGGAAATGTGTGCAAGAAAGCAATGAAGCACTCGTTCTTTTTAGATCCCAAATCAAATATGTAGGAAGACAGTGGTTAATTTTAGACCCAATTTTTGAAGTGTGATTGAAGAGAAAATTTGTTTTAAGCCAATTTCAATGATGTGATCGAACAAGATTGATTTTATACCCCAATTTGAAATATGTGACAAACAAGATTAAGAGATTAAAAATAGAATGTGTGCACCTGATTATTCGCTTTCCAAATTGTTGTTGTGATTGATCCCAATGCTTTTCCAGCTCCGTATGATTCACCAACAAGTCACCAAGATTAAAAAAAAAGTTACAAATGTGCTGGAACAAAAGTCGTATGCGCTGAAGAATATATGAAAAGGGTGAGAACTTTAAAATATTTAAAGTTGATAAAAACCTACACCATTGAGTGAATTATTAGAGATTCTAACCCATTTTAAAAGAAGCAAGAAAGAGACCAAGAAGTATTGAATCACGGCCATTTTAAAGATTGACTAAAAAGTGCTAAAACAAAGGTATATAAGCTAAAATAAGATACAATGCTTCAAAGAAGCGATTACGGATGTGCTAAAATGGTGTTAACTCTATAAAATTTGATAGGAAATACACCGTTAGATGGCTATGAGAATTCTACCCCATTTCAAAAGAACTGCGAAAGAAAGACCAAAAATGACAAGATCTGACCATTTTAAAGATTGACTAAAAATGCTAAAACAAGGTATATGCACTAAAAGCGGAATACTGTATGAGCTAAAAAATGCAGGAATCGTTAAAAAGTCCCAAATGCACTAAAAAAAGTCCTAAATGCGCTAAAAAAAATAAAAAAATAAAAAAGAAAATTAAAAAAAATAAAAATAAAAATAAAATAAATAAAATTTTAATGAAATGGACCGAGTATATGCACCATTCTATTCCTTGTAAGTGCTAAATTAACTCTTAGAAGCGCCGAAACAGTCCCTAGATGCGCTGAAATATCTGCAAAAAAATAGAAACATTCAATTCCTAGATGTACTGTAGAAAGTATCAGATGCACTAAAACACCAAATTTTTCCGAAAGCCAAACTCCAGAATGCGGAAACCTGTCAGAATGCTCTACAAGATGTTAAAATTGGGGAATAGGCCCCACGGTGGGTGCCAAATGTAGATAGGGAAAAATCAATCAGATTTAGTATTGAAAAAAATAAACTAACTAACCCTATCAAGCACAATAGAGTACGAAACAACACGAAAATTACAATAAGAAGCACAAATGCAAACCGATCTCCGCGCTAACTCGATTTATCTCCATTTCTCTTCTCCACCTACCTGAGAATGCGGGATTTTGAAGGGTTGACAATGGAGGAATGTTGGATGCTCATTCCTACAGCATAACGACTTGACGATGAAGATGATAGAGATGGATTGAAGAATTATTTTGACAGAGTCAGGATGCTAGATGAAGATTCCCCAAATGTCTTGTGAAAGGTTTGATTTATAGATTTTTGATGTGGACAGAGATAAGATTTGATAAGATTGATAAGGATTTGATTTTTGACAAAAGAGGAAATACAATAAGATGAGATAGATTTTCAAAAGATAGAAAGATTTTGATTTATTGTTTTAAAGGAATTAAAACAAGATAAGATAAGATGTGAAAAGATAGAAAGATTTTGATTCTCTTTTAAAGGAAGTAAATCCTCAAAAAGATGACAAGGATAATTGATGAATTATCTAATTAAATTAAATTAATTAGATGCACATGAATTTCAATTTTGGAAAGAAAACGAGAAGATATTTTTAATATTTTATTAATTGAATAAACATTTGATTTAATTTAATTAACATTAGAGGAATTGATGAATTATGCATAGGAAGGGAATAAGTGAAATTAGTCAAATAATTAAGATTTATATAACTAATTAGATGATGACATGGGTCCCTAGGGAAAAACATGATACAAGATGTCTAAATGATGTGATGTTGTGACAAGGTATCGTAAGAGGACAATTTTTTGATGTCTACAGAAATATCTTGTAGTTTTGAGACATTTGTAGTTTTATCTTCTTTACAAACCAACCTGTGCCAAAATCAGTCTCCATGTCATGGATAACTGCTTTTTCAGTTGCATGGGTATCTGTGAGAATGGAAAATGTAGATGGCATTTGAACCATTCAAGGCATGATTCCTTCAACCTATTCACAAACATCTTTCCAGCATCTGTCATTCAGACTTCCCTTGAAACCACCTCATATTCTATTTTCGTATTGTAGCTGCCAATGCAAGATTGATAACATGGCGTGGTGGAAGAAGTTTGTGTCCCAAGAGTGGCTGGGACATTGGAATTCTCTGCTCCTTGTTCCAAATTCTTAGAGTTTACTGTCACTAATTTCTTCCTGGATATTTTGTTCAATCCAGGACTAGGCATTGGGGAATCAATTGATTCCCTTTGACATAATTGATTTGTTTACAATGTTCGAGGGGTGTTACCAGATTATTCTTCTATGTATCTGACAAGCGTTGTCCACTCCACATTAACCAATTTTTTCACTACATCTACTCCCAATATGGAAGCGAATTCCTCTTTATCTTTGTCAGTCTCATGTCTCTATATATATTTTTAAATTATATTTCTTCTTTTAAATTTAGAAATAAAAAACTAAAAACCATGAATTCCTCTTTATGTTTAATGGGTCATGTCCCTATATATGTGTTAGAAATTATGTATTCACTAGTAGAATTTGGAAAATAAATTACTACGTGACTAAAACTTTTAGTTAGGTGACTAAAACTTTTAGTCACATGACTAACACTAGTAGAATTTGGCAAATAAATGACTAATTTGGTCATTTATAAGTGACTAATTTGGTCATCAGGTAAAATCACAACTAAATGACTAAATAAATAACTAAGATCAGACAAATAAAAATGACTAAATAATTGACTAAATTAATGACTAAATAAATGACTATTACTCTATTCTTTTTTCTTTTGAATTTGATCATACTCCATAGAGCTTAAGCCCCCCTCATGGGACCCCTACTCATGGAGCCATTTGTGACTAGGTTGTGATCATAAAAATACCTAATGCATTGGAAGACATTGGTTCTCGGTCGCAGGTCTTGAGCCTTCACATATTTTATAAAAATTTAACATTTACATTCTTTAACTTTTATTACTCATTATGTGGCCGTCATTAATGTTTTTAACTATGATTTGAAGCTAATTTGATTTTCATGTTGTGTTAGCATGTCAAATGTATCAAAGAGCAATTGTGGTCAATTTCACTAATAAAATATGATTTAAACAATCCAATTGCATTTTGAGGGCTATCTTTCATTTCAAAACACAAATAAAGATGACTAAATAATTAGTCCAACAAATAAAAATGACTAAATAATTAGTTACACATAAAAATTAGACAATATGACATTAAAGTGGTTAATTGAAAAAAATTGAATTGAGGGAGTGTATTGTATTATAATACAATATAATAATAATAATATATTATATTACTATACAATATATTATAATAATAAATTATAATATAATATGATATTATATTAAATACTAATATTATATTATTATTATTAATAATATAATATAATATTTATATTATAATATAAATGTAATATTATAATATATTTAAAAGCAATAGATTTAATTTTGAAATCAAAATCAGATGAAGTAAAGAAATGAAGTAAAAAAGTGGGAAAGTGGGCGATGGTATTTGATTTTTCTAATAAAAATCATAAAAAGGTACCTATTTTCTTTAATACAATGTGAAAAATCAACCATTCGGCCTAGGGTAATGAAAAAACCCTAAATCAAAAAGAAACCGAGCCCTAATCTCATTTCATTTTTCACTTGTGTATTTTTGGAGAAGACACTCATTCCATTTTTCACTTGTATTTTTGGAGAAAACTCAACACTGTCATGCTTGGGTAGGGTTTGAGAGTGGAATGGTGACTCATTATGTTGTTTCTGATGATTTTCCTGAAAAAAATCTTGTAGAGGTAAGTCTTTGGTTTTGAAACTGAAAAGTATTCTCCATTTTGAAGCATTTTATCGAGCTCACTTGGTCGCGACTGAGTATTTTCTATTGTATTTCCTTTTCTTACCATTTGTTGATATCTCTCCTCTTTGTTTGACCGCCATTGGAGTATCTTTGAGGCTCATTTCTGAAGACTTTGGAGGGCGTCTCCTTTACAACAATCTTGTGTAAGTTTCATTATTCTTATCTCTTAAATTTCTATGAGAATAGGCTCGATTCGAGCTCAATAGAGGCAATATGATAAAAACCCTTGTATCCCCCTGCACAAATCTTGATGGGTTAATTTCTTTCTGTAGAAAATGTAAAATTTTGCACTCTCAACTTACTATTTTCATTATTTTGAGGGCTTTTTGTGTTCTAATGGCCGTGACCTTCATAGCATTCTGGGTATTTTTCTTTCTGTTCATTTTCTCTTCCTCATGGGTGTGTGGTAGAGACCCAATACTCAATAAAACAAACTTTTGTATACTTGACGTTTCCACAAAGGAAACTCCAAAAATTATATAAATGGCATGCCCTAAAATTCTTTCTTTAATTTTCTTTTATGCTTTTCATCCAAGTAAAGTGTCTGATTGTGAATGGGATGAATGATAGATTGGACAAGAGCAGCCAAAGTGTGTCTGAATTCCCAAAGAGCACCTTCATAACTGAGAGAATTATTATGTTTATTAGAAATCTTGATTTTAATAGAGGGCTTTGTTTCAACTTTTTTCCACTTAATATCACAACTTTTGGCATTTTCTGAAATCTCTGGCCTATTTTCATTCATTTTTAGATTTTGTTCTTGAAGTAGATTTTGTAAATAATCTAGGCTTGTATTCTTGAACCCATTTTATTCTCACAATGCTTTCAATAATTTATTTCGAGCACATTCACAGCTCCATAGTGTATCTTCCATTCATGGTTGCAGTCACTGCTGATAATATACATTTAAGTTTTTTTGAAGGTTTTAATTTTTCTTAAATAATTTTATTACTAGCTTAGTTTTTTTGAAGCA